>JAUCNQ010102669.1:0-11995 GCA_032352715.1 Bougainvillia muscus | reverse complement strand
ATGAACTCCACCAAGGACACTTCTGTAGAAATTTTTCAAATATTTACCGAACACATAATTTGAAGAACACGTACAGACGGCTGCTTCCGTCTTGTCACAAAAGACAAATTAGCAGTCAGACTCGTTAATAAAGAGTTACGACACCTGACATCATGATAAAAGCAAAGGAAAAAAAGCAAGTCTAAGGCTAATTAGCATTTTTTCATAAGTTACAAATCAAAAACTTTGGGATTATTAGGTCAGGAATAACCCAATCACACATTTTTTACGTAGATAAAATTTATATTTGTAATAAAAATAGCGTCACAACGTCGTAAGGATGTTCCCTTATGTCACTATGTCACTTAAAATGTTAATTTACGAGCGAGCTAGTGCGTTGTTGGTGAGATGTATTTTGGTGGAATTGCAGAATACAGAAAAAAAATACTTGCTTCACGACTTCTTAACTCAACATTTCACAAATCGTTTCATTTTCATTTCCGAAGTGTGTCACTGTGCATACAAAGACACTTCTCCTGAATGAGAAGTGATATACTTTATATCGGACCCTGATTCGACATATTTTTGTTGGACAAAATTTTCATTGTTTTTTTGCGACCAACAGTTTTGTCAGACAAATAATTGTCTGTTTTAATATTTTCATTTAAATAAAAGTAATAAACCTTAAAATTGTAATCAAGGGTAGTAAGTGATAGCATTTTGATAAAAATAATTCATGAAGTATAATATTGGTTTTATCTACATTTTATCTTCTATCTATCTCTAAAGGGACCGACAGTTCGAGATATCACATTTTCGTACGTGTGTAATATGACAAAGGGACCAAATGAGTTGTTCGAGATATCGAGAGTTGCTCGAGATATCCAGTATGCAAGGTATCAAAATTGGACTGTATTATAACGTGAGAAAACAAAGAATTTGGCCTATTTTGACAATTAAGATTTGGACAAAAGATTTCGTCGGACATAATTTTCCGTCGGACAAAATTTTCTTCATTTTCCAAACAATTCGTCATATCTTTGGTTTGAATTCCTTCAATGCTCGAATTATGAACATTTTATTGTAAATTATATGGTTTTGTCAAATCAGATCCTGATGACATGCACTCTAGAGTCTTTAAGGAGTTAGAAGAAGTTCTAATGTCCACTTTTCCTAATTTTCGACAAATCTATAAAATCCGGAAAGATAATATCCTCGTGGAAAGCAGCACTGATCAGAGTAATGTTCTAAGGGACCGTCTCAAAAATTCGCTTAATTTCGCTAAACAATTCGTTTCATTCCTAATAATTTTCACCTAAGATGAAGTGTTATTGTAACACTTACGTGTTACAATAACACTTCATCTAAGGTGAAAATAAAGCGAGTTGTTAAGCGAATTTAAGCGAATTTTTTGAGACGGTCCCTTAAATAAGGGCAACAGACACGGTGTTGAAAATAACCTACCGATCAGTTTGACCAGTATTGTCTTCAAGCTGCTAGAATCTATTGTTCGGGACTCCACATTGAAATACCTTAGAGCTAACGCAATTCTATCACCCAAATAATTTGGTTGTACTGGCGGACGATCAACGACGCTTCAACTGCTACATCTTATAGAAGAATGGACGGAAATATTCGACAAAAATGATGTTTTTGACGTCGTCTATTGTGCCTACCAAAAAGCGTTTATGATACAGTACCTCACACGAATCTCATAGACGATTTACGGCACTACGGTAATTCAGGTTCAATCTTAAGATGGATCCAAGATTTTCTCACAGATAGGAAGCAGCAAGTGTCTGTAAATATCTCAGACTTATATTACCACACTGGGGACACAATTCTTAAAGCGGTTACGGAATTTGATGATCTGGCTGATCCTTTGAAAATAATTTACCTTTCAAGAATCACATACATAAAAAAGTAAACAATGCAAATGCCTTAGCAGGAATGAAGGCCAGGGAAAACGAGTCCAACATGTAGGTCCAACATCATCCAACATGTGGGATGAAAAATGTTGGGTGCATTTGCGGGCGATGTTGGATGATGACATTTTTTTCGCAAAAAATGTAGGATGAAGTTTAGTTTCAATCAGTTCAAACATTCATCCTACATTTTTTGGTCTCTTTCTCATGTAGGATAAAAATAAAAGCTAATCGAATATTTACATTTGTTGCAATCATTGACGCGTCCAGCATGTTGGACCTACATTGATAAAATGTTGGACCTACATGTTGGACTCGTTTTCCCTAGCCTTTACACCGCTCATTTATGAATCTAGACAAGGATATTATCAAGTTGATCTTCGCATCTATTGTGAGAACCCATCTTGTGTACGGAGCTGCTGTTTGACACCCAATGGAGAAGAAACTGATAACGGAAATAGGAAATGTACAACGTAGAGCATCCAAGTTAATACCCGGGTTAAGGGATTCATTATACAAAGAAAGATTGAAAAATATTCGACTGCCAACTTTTCACTATCGTGGAGATATGATTGAAATATACAAAATATCTCATGGTCTGTATGATGAAGATGCGGTAAATGACATTCAAACAGAATGGTTCCACAAGATATATGTTGGGAGGAACACCAATATTCAATCTTCTAAGAAAAATACACCAAGTATGTGAGAAGAATTTCGTTTAAAGTTCGTGTTGCGAACCAGTGGAACTATTTACCACAGACAGTTGTTGATTCCCTACGCTGAGCACTTTTAAAAGTCGTCTGGACCGGATGTGGGAACGAGACGACATCATGTACGATGTTGACATAGAAATTCACTCGATAACATCATCCCATCAAATGAGATATATATTAGCATAATAAAGTAGCCTATGAACCTGGTACAGGAGGCCTTTACGGCCTACATCCAGAAATATAATATAATATAATATAATATTCCAGTAACACGCAGCCGACATAAATCAACTTTGTCACAGCCTTTCGATAGTGTTCCAAACGTGGTAAGCGACTAATACATTTTTTTTATTATATTCTTTATTTAAGTTGACAATATTTTAATTAAAATACCAAATAGATGTTAAAAGATTAGAACACTGAGTCTCTCATACAAAGCATGTAAATGTACATATACCGTATGGGGACGAGGTTGTATATATACTTAAAACAAATCGCTCAATGAGAGAGAAACTCAGTGCGTGAATCTATAAACTCTTTCATTCACAATATCGTAAAATGGTCACACATACCTCCGACAATTCCGCAGCATATGCTGTAGAATTGTTAACCTATTTCTGGACAAAATCTGGACATCGTGAATAAAAATGTTCAAAAAAGTACAGCACATAATTGGCTAATTTACGTCAACTAATGTAATACCTTACGTGGATAAATTTTCGCGTGGACTTAATTTCGCGAACACCGACTCATTTGTATTTCGCGTGGATTTATTTTCGCGAACGGCTGTAATAAGCATATTTGCGTAAGCATATTTATTTTCGAGATTATGACTTCAAAAGTAAAAAAACCAAGAAACAATTTTCGCAAGATGTTGTCCTTGATGTTAAATACAAAGTATCTGTTACAATTTCAGGTTTTTGTGATGTTCTCATGTCACAGAATTTTACTTTACTTTGTTGTTGAATCAATGAAGTGCGTCCGTCGACTATCTCAGTGCAGTATGACCGTCCGCTTAACAACCTACGCGAGAAAGAGTTCGAAAAATCAGCTCTTTGACACCCAATGCAATGCGCCAATTAGACTTCATAAACAGCTGCCCCCGGGTGTCTTGTACTTTCCAGAGCCAAAAACAAATCGCATTTCGCGTGCATTTATTTTCGCAAATGGTCGATTTTGCCACGTTTCGAGTGGATTTAATTTCGCGAATTTTAAAAAAACTGGCGAAATCGCGAAATTTAATCCACGTGAAAATTTATCCACGTAAGGTAGTTAAAACTCATACTACCTTAAGGGAAGAAAATTTGTGGCAAGAAATTTTTGCGTAATTTATTTTTGCGGATGAAGGCCCCCAAAACTGCGAATTATGCGGAATTAATTTTTGCGGATTGCAGATTTTGATCGACTTTTTGCCGAATTTATTTTTGCAGATGGTCAATAAAAGTAAAAAAAAAAAGCAAAATAAAGGGAAATAGTAACAAGAAAACAAGCAAAATCTGATAATTTATGCTATTGTTGCGGATTTACGATTTTTATTGAATTTTGCGGAAGTTATTTTTGCGGATCAACGATTTCGATGAACTTTTGCGGAAGTTATTTTTGGGGATAAGGGGCAAAAACGCAAAAATCAATTCCGCAAAAATTACTTCCGTAATAATTTCTTCCCGCAAAAATTTCAAGGTACATGAAAACCAGGAATTCTCGATGTGATCACGTGTGGTCATCCTAAATATCAGAGAAAATCTGGTAAGAGATAATCACATACAATCGTAATATCCCACTTTACGAGCAGTACCAATGGTAATCATAGTAAACCTTTAATTCATAATGTCGTAAAACGATCACACGTACCTTGTTGACAATCCAGCAGCATACGCTGCACCATTAACCAACGGGCCATTTAGAAATGAAAAATATGAAAAATGTGAACGTTTAATTATTTGAACAATCATACGAAAGCGGGCTTTTTTACTGGAGGGACATTATAAAACGGTCCCACTTAGCGGGGATCCCATTTATCCAGGGTAGCCTGGGCGAGTGAGGGATATCCAAGGGGAGCAAGAAATTCGTCCCAGTTAAAAAAGTCTTTACTTATCCAGGGTCTCACTTAGCGGGGTTCTACTGTAGTATACATTCATTCGCAGATTCAGACCTACTAGTCAGAGTAGTTACCACTGCACAAAATCCAGTTGTATCCGGACCTTTATACAGTCCGTCTACTCCTGTATTCAGTCCGTATACGTCGGTATTAAGACAGAATGCTATAGCATTCTGTCTTAATACCGAAAAATACGGACTGAAAAAAAGTCCGGATACAGTTGGATTTTGTGCAGTGCAGAGTACCACTATAGAGACTAATGCTTAAAGGCTAAAGATTGTTTGTTCAACTCTGGTTAAGTTTAAATTCACCACAGAAAACATTTGTTAGTCCAGCAACCGATGATAAGCTTTAGTATGATTGACGGTTTGAAATGTTACAAAATAAGTACGTCAAATAAATATATATTTATTTTCATATGCAGATCCAGAACAATGGTCTCTAAAGGCTGGATTATTGGTCATTGAATATTGCATTGGAACACATTGGTCTTTGCGCAGTGTAACAAATCTAACAGGTGTTACGTTACAAAAGTTTATGCTTGTACGTTTTCATACAGGAGTGTTTTTGTGCACACTCAGTGATGAATGTGCTTTATATTGCGCTACGCATTTTGTTAACGTTCCCTAAAAGAAAATTTTGACTATTCGTAGTCAGCATGATTAAAAAAAATACTAATAGTGTCTTAGATAAAATTTAGTGAAAGTCAGAAAATATCAGTTAAAGGAATAAAATTTTCGCGAGGATTAATGTTTGCGAATTTTGGACAATTTCTCCAAAATAATTTGACGCAAGACCTTCGTGTTCCGACAATTCGCAAAAATAAATCCAAGCAAAACTTAAAAAATATTAATTTTATCAAAAACAAATTTCGCTTTGAACTGTGGAAAGAGACAATGCAAACGGAAAAAAATAAAAATGAGTGGTCGATTCGTAGAATTAAATCCACGCAATTTTTCTGAAATTCGCAAAATTAAAACCGTGCAAAATGAAACGAAAATTAGACTCGCAAAAATAATTCCACGCAAAATTATTCATTTAGAGCTCCAGAAATTTGAACAAATAGTTACCACAAAAAACTTGCTCTAAAATGGTAAGTCGATGAAAATGTATTTCTCTGTGACGTCTTTGTAAAAAATATAAATAAGGCAGAAAGATTTTTATCTTCTAGTGTTACCAAATCGACAGAAATAAAATTCATAAATGCTTTTAATTTCGAAATACTAGGTTTTTCAATCGAACAACCAACCAAAGTATTTCGAAATTAAAAAAACGAAATACCTGGTTTTTCGATCGAAATACTAGGTATATATTTAGTTAAATATGTTACAATCGTATTCCATACGCTTAAGGTAATACTTGTTTATTGACACTATTAATCTAATTATCCACTTGATTTTCAAATGTTCGTTTACATAGCTCTATTTATCTAGCCTACCCTCTGCTCATACATATTTGTGTTTGTTATATGATTGTGATTTTAAAGACTATTTACTTTTTTACTGTCACCAAGGGTGTCTTAAAACTATGAAACGTAGCTATGACCTCAGTGGCGGATCCAGCCCTAGTCAGAGCAACACGATGAAGAACAAAACGTTTAGTTCTTAATAGCTTTTTGTATGATGATGGTCTTTAGAGACCTATAAAGATCATTACTTCCTTTGTTACCTACGTAATCATTAAAGCTTGGTTCCCACCAGTAACTCATTCTCACTGAATTTTCAGTGAGAATATTTTATTCTCACTGGAAGAGAACCGTTGGGAAAATCACGCCTACAAAAAAGTATTTCTCAACATAGGCACATTGCACTTGCACATTGATTTATATTTAGTTAAAACAATAAAATTGGGAATTCTTTAATATTTTATTGTCTGACAAGGCTAATGAGCATTAGTTAATTATTAATAATCAATAAATTAGTTTCAGTCTCCATCTTGGTGCTCTGGCTAAGTCTAAGGAATCGTTTACATGGAAAATCGTTACGGGCGAAATGAACTGTCATGGCTTTTGTGATTGGTTAAATCTTATATATCTATGGTTAAATTTTTCCGACGGAAAAATTTAACCAATCACAGAAGCCATGACAGTTCATTTCGCCTATAGAAAGTCTTCATGTAAACGAGTTGTAAGTGTATATCCGTTTCTTTGCACTACATGAAAATGCTGTTATCCAACCGAAAAGCTCACAGTTGTTTGTTAGAAAACACAAGAGAGAAGAGTACAATCAATGAAATAGCCATAACATAAAACCATAACAAACGAGCTTTTAACTAGGTTTTGCCACAAACTGCCTCACAGCAGTGGCGGATCCAGCCCTAGTCAGAGCAACACGGGGAAGAGCTAAAAGTTCTAAGAGACCCATTATCATACAGAAAGCTATTAAAATTAATGACTTTGAGTGTGATTTGAATCTCCATTTCAGTGCTGTGACTAGGTAAAAGCCCATTCTGAGTCCGCTTCTGCACAGTAACACAATAAAATCCACCTATAAGAATTTTGCTTCGATCTTTGGACGTCCTTGGATAAAGATAATGGATATGCGAAGAATCGTTCTGATGTTTCGTAGCGAATTCGGAATTCAGTTTCATGTCTGTCTTACGACATAGTTATACCTGCAGGATTATAGGGAAAACTTGCTACAGGCGGTTTATAAGAATTTCATTTAGGAAAGAGGCATTAGAAAGTGTAGATCTATTGTTATTTATTTTTCACAGTTTGGTATTAAAATTATTGAAGAGAATGCACCTGGATCTTGTCGTGTGAAAATATATAATGCGTTATAACAACACTGGTAATTTGGTAGCTATGGTGGAGAATATTTTTATTGTTTTGGCGAGCCAAAACAATAAAAAATGTTCACCATCATAACAGTATTGTAGAAACAAGTAAAAACAAACCGGCTAATATCTTAGAATACTTCGATTTTTGTTTTTTGTCCATCGGGACAATTTTATTAAAGTAGTAGAATGGAGACTCAAAATCAATTTGATTATTTTATACGTGCGTTTAGAATTGTTAATTCGTATACCAGAAGAAGTGCTTTTGTGCATACTTATTATGCACAAAAACAGTCCTTCTGCGATGATGTGTCACAGTGGCGAATCCAGCCTTACAGCATTATGATAGAGGGATGTAATTAAATGAGAAGTCCACAAAATTTGTATAGAAATCGTATCAATTTTCATCCAGAAGAAGTGTCTTTGTGCATACTTAGTATGTACAAAAAGTATGCACAAAGACACTTCTTTAGTGATAAAAATGGTACGGTTTTTCATACAAATTTTGTGGACGGTCCCTAAAAAGTTAGTGTATGGTGATCTTTACTGAACACGCTTTTAAGCGGTTACAGTATGGACACTCCAAGTGGAAATTCTTAATAAATTAATGTATGGCGATGGCTCTTCCGAGAACCGTCACTATATATTAAGATATTAAGAGTTAAAGCGTCTAGTTCTCCTTCATTGTGGTATTCTTTGATAGACTAGGGCTATACTTATTATTTTCAATCCGCGTCCAAGTTTATTCTTATCTCAGATACAAAAGAGAGAAGATATAGAAGGTTAAAATATTTTTAGCCAATCGTCTTGTTAGTATCGCTACTTACAAATACTTAAGGCCGATTTCCACTCAACGGGAAATTGTTCGCGTAACGAACATTTCGATTGTTTTACGTTACTCGAAGAGTTTGTCGTGTCGCTAAAAAGTTGACGTCAGTTCACGCGTATGTTTGTTACGCGAACAATTTCCGTGAAGTGGAAATCCGCCTTTACACTGCACAAAACCCAAAAATCCGTATTCGTCCGTTTTACGACAGAATGCGAGCATTCTATCGTAATACCGACGTATACGGACTGGATACGGGAGTAGACGGACTGTGTAAAGGTCCGGATACAGCTGGATTTTGTGCAATGTAAATATTTCAGTTTCGGTTTTAAGCGTTGAAACCCTATTTTTGTATAATTTTTAAGGCAATATTTTTAATGTTATAAGAAGCCTGATGAATTACTATCCGCTACAATCAAAATCAAAAAAAACAACCCGCGTACTTGTTATCATTAATAATTTGGATCAGTAGCCGATCCAGCCCTGGCCAGGGCATCACGATGAAGAACTACACGGGTTTTTTTTATCAGAACATCTAAATTTGGCTGGATGCGCTTATTTCTTTACTAAATTTCAGGGTCAAATATTCTTATTGTGTTCTGAGACCAAGTGATGTTCTTTGACAGCTCTTGCTTTACAGGACATATAGTGTAGAACATAGCAAGCTAGGCCTATTGTGCCTGATGTTAATGAATATGATCATGCAGAAAATCTTCTCTTTCCCTCTCATGCGATGTAATAAAGAAAAATCGTGTTGTCAGTTGTGTACTGAGCCTGGAGAAGTTCTTAGGATGTTCTTAATTTTTTACCATTTCCGAGCCTAAATGTTCTTATTAACGATGTTCTAATAAAAAAAAAAGTTTTTATTTTTAATAGTTCAATGCATGATGATGGTCTTATGAGACCATCATTATGCATTAAACAATTAAAAATTAACAACTTTGAGTCTCCATTTAACTGCTGTGATTAAGTAAAAGCATGTTCCGAATCTCCCCTCTATGGATCAAATAATAATCCCTCTTAAAATTTGCATAATGTATTAAGAAATTTTATAAATAAATCAATAAATCAATACTCAATCAATAATATATTTGTAGATTACATGTATACACTGAAGGTGATAGGGATATAACACTATCAAATATAGAACACACTTCTGAAATTTATAATTTTTTTACCCCGTATTTTTTAGATAATCTTAATATGTTTTTAGAACCATAACAGGGGGTTTATATTATAATATATATTGTTGATATTAAAGCTTGATTATATGAAATTAGGATTGTGTGTTGCTTTTTCGTTTTCCACATCGATTTTAACCTTTTTTTTGCACATCGTCCTAAAATGGTTACACTCACTAACACAATCCTGCAGTAAAAACTGCAGGATTGTGTTAGTGAGTGTGACCATTTGTGGACACTGTGCAAAAAAAGGGTTAAAATGAAATTTAAATACGTTTTGCCTTTGGACAGAGTGTTATTTTCTTCAATATTCAATTAATTTAGAGACAAGCTATGGAAAAATATGGTAAGGCGATGTTGTACCATGAAAATTAAATTGAAAATTGATTATTATTTCCAAAATTGTTACATAAATTATTTTCTATATCAGTGTTAAGGGTTCCTCTCAAAAATTCACTTAAATTCGCTTCACAAATCGTTCCATTATCATCACAGAAGAAGTATCACTGTACATACAAAGTATGCACAAAAACACTTCTTCTGAATGAAAATTGATAGTATTATAGGGAATTTATAAAGTGAATTTATGATATGAACCATAAGATATGGATATTATCAAAAAATGTTTTTCATCACTTGAGAAAGTGTTTTAGGAACCGTCTCAAAAATTCGCTTAATAAATTCTCTTCATTCTTGTCAATTTTCATCTCAGATAATACTTTGTATGCACAATAACACTTCATCTGAGGTGAAAATGAAACGATTTGTGAAGCGAATTTTTGAGATGAACACTTAGTCTCCTTTCTTGCCAGTAGGTGAAATGCAAATGACATTCTAGCATGTAGCAAAATGGACAATTTAACCTTTTTTGCACATCGTCCTAAAATGGTTACACTCACTAACACAATCCTGCAGTAAAAACTGCAGGATTGTGTTAGTGAGTGTGACCATTTGTGGACACTGTGCAAAAAAGGGTTAATAACATTTCTTAACTCATTTCAATGTCGCATGTAGTGACATGAGCGGATTTATATTATATTAACGCTAATGAAAATTTGGAATAACTTTACTTCTAAATTACAGTCGCTGAATTTTCATTGATTTTACGAGGTTAAATTCTAAGCCCACTTCTGCAGAGGCGGATTCAGAACATGTTTTGTTTTTACCAAGTCATAAATTGAGACAAAATAGTTGTAGAGAATTCGTTAATGTTTGAACTGTTTAATGTTTGCTGATGTGTATCTTAAAAGATCCATTACCGTATACATCAAGCTGCATTCTTTTTTCTTTATAAGAACCCGTAGATTTCGGCTGAAGCTCAATGTTCTTAACGTTTTGGAAATTTCAGCTTCAATAATTGTTCTTAATATATTCTTATTTTAAACATTTTAAAATGTTTTTTTCTTTCTTTTCGTTTGTCTAGCAGAGTTTCAGTGATATATTTTACTTGTAGTTATAAACCCAGCTTCAGTTTGTTCTTAAGATGTTCTTAGTTTTTGGAAAATCTGAGTTAAGCTGTTCTTATAAAGTTTGTTCTTATGAAAAATCAAAGTGTACATCAAGCTATTGAGAATTAAAACTTATAGTTTTCCATCGTGATATCGAATATTTTTCTATATTTTAGTCGGTATACGACCAACGTCGCGACGTTGTAAACATAGACGTTATTTTTAAAATTGATAAAATTGAAAATTACCCAATAGTCACGAAGTCTACGTCGTAATTAAGACCTTCCTCTGCAAGTGTAGGCGAGGCTGCAGCTGGATATAGTAGCTACTGGAGGTGGGTGTGACTTCATTTATTAATTATATTTTAAAAAAAAGTTAATGACATTTGTTATTTTAGAAATCACGAATTTTGTCAGTGTATGCTCACTTGAAAATGTCCTTAGTATAGGACGAAACGTCGTCAAAAAATATTGATTGTCACTAAAAACACGTCTTTCATATTTCCCTTTTAACTTGAATTATGTCGTTTATTAATTTCAAATTCGTACGTCTAGTGGGATTATTTGAAGATTATTTGATTTGTTGGTGGTAACCTGTTACCTTTTGGATCATCCACAAAATTCTTATAAACATTCGTATCAATTTTCAGAAGGGGTGTCTTTGTGCATACTTAGAATGCACAAAAACACTCCTTCTGTGATGAAAATGGTACGATTTGCGATACTAATATTTTGGACGGTCCCTTACAGTTACAGTCTTAAAGAGTCATTCACAAAAGATTATAGATTATAGATTCTGCTACAGAAGTAGTAGAAATCAAAATAATTATTCGTTACAACAGCGTCTTGTGGCACTGATGAGTTAATCAATGTTGTGTAATTTGGCACAGACAATATAGCGGTAGATACGTTAAAAATAGATACAGTATAATCTCGGTAACTCGAACTCGGATAACTCGAACTCGCGTTAACTCAAACTGTTTTCTTCGGTCCCTTGAAGCTTCTCGAGTGCATTACAGCTTCGCTTAACTCGAACTTTCGTTAA
>JAUCNQ010102558.1:0-11998 GCA_032352715.1 Bougainvillia muscus | reverse complement strand
ATCTAAGATGAAAATGAAGCGAATTATGAAGCGAATTGCTAAGCGAATTTGAAGCGAAATTTTGAGACGGTCCCTAACGACAAGAGAAGTAAAGATCGATGGAGGAGAACGTGTAACTAGCTGCTGTTAAACTGTAAACCAGTTTTGGAGGTCAGTTTGAACAAGCGTTTGAATTAAACCCAGAGAGTTAGATATGCTACTGATTATTCTATTCCATCACTTTTGCGGAAGTTATTTTTACGGGTTAGGGCCAAAAACGGAAAAATAAATTCCGCAATAATTTTCCGCGCAAAAATTTCTTCTTTCAAGGTAGATATTTTAATCTTCTTCGCATTCTATTCTTTGAAATACACCAAAATACTGTACAATACAAGGATAAACTGCTATAAGAGGGAACCTGGTACATTCCTATTTACATCCTATCCTAGCATTTGCTTTCATCAATCTAAAGGGACCTTCGTGTGTTTCTCCGAAGGTTAGAATTAAAGTGAAAAGCGAATTTTAATTTCATTATCGCGGTTCCCTTGTAAGTATATACTATATACTATATACCAAGTATAAACTTTGGGGGGGGGGGGGGTATAAATAACGTCTTGGGAATAAACATTTGAGAGTTTTTGTGAAGATAAATCTTAAAAACAGAGGAATTTTGCAAACTTCAATCTTAGTTTTGCTCATTACCATCATTATACAGTGGTATCTCTCTAATCTCACCGTACACCATTGGTGCATCAAGAAAGCTAGCCCTTTAGCGTATGTTCGCTGCGTAGTGATTGTCTTATAAGAAATTTATAACAACACGTACACAGAGTAACTGTCCGCTTTATAGAGAGAGTCAGCATCAGAATTGTTTTATATATCCAAAATCCTTCTGGTTGGAGGTGTGTAGTGAGTTTTGACACGTAACCGCTACCTTAAGGTGATAAATGTTTCCTTGGACTTATTTTTACGAGTCCCATTTTCAGTGCATTTTACGTGGATTTACTTTTGGGAATAGGAAATTTTCCAGAAAAATGCGTGGATTAATTTTTGCGAACAGATAATTGTTTCTTCTTTTTCGTTTCATTTTAGTGCAAAATATCTCGAAAAAACTTTTACGAACCACTTATTGCAAGTTTGGCGAGTTAAACGATAATTTTACTTGTAGGATAAGAAACGATAGGAAATATGCTCATCCCAAACTGTAAAATCTCGAATATAAGCACCGCTGGATATAAGCCCCCAGGTTATAAGCCCACCAAAAAGAGCCTTTGCATATTATAAACCCGCTAAATAAATTTATGCAATAAAATGGTTATATGTATTTGTTCATAAAAACCGTCAAAAATTCCAATAAGATATCGCAGAAATACATAAAAAAAGCTATGGATAATCAGTAGTAACAATCACCGATGTGAGACTTAGCAAGGATAAAAACGAATAGCAACTGCAACAACAACATCAAAAAGACAACGTAAAAAGTATTATAGTTTGAACTGCGTTTAACAAAAAATAATGAGCAATTTAAAGACTTTTTACAATATCAAGAGTCTAACCAAGGACGTTGTTGCTCTAACCTAAACAAAACATCAT
This sequence comes from Bougainvillia muscus, assembly GCA_032352715.1. Taxonomy (NCBI): domain Eukaryota; kingdom Metazoa; phylum Cnidaria; class Hydrozoa; order Anthoathecata; family Bougainvilliidae; genus Bougainvillia; species Bougainvillia muscus. The sequence continues at coordinate 10,426 of JAUCNQ010102558.1, read as the reverse complement.
ATACAATTTAATTGCATGTCAATAGACGTGTGTGTACTCCTGGTAACTCAAACCCTGAAGAAACCAGAGAAAAAAGGTTTGTCTTAGAGTCTGAAGAGAAATGGTTCGGCTTAGCGCATGTTCGAGTTAGTTATATTTATGAGTTTTCCTGTAAAGTGACAAATAAAGAGTTCGACTTAGCGAGTGGGGTTCTGTGCTGTGATTTGAAATAGAGATATATTTACCCAGTGTTTGAGCTATCGGGAGTATACGGTATTTCAAAATATGATACAGGGTGGCCCTTCATAAATAAGAGTTCTGGGGGGTGTCAGGATTTCAATCAACATATGCTCATAAAAGGTCATTTCCGTGCCAAATATTGATGCGGTACGCCGACCCACAGCGACCCCCGGTGGTACGGTATAAAAGAATTCGTCGTTTTTATCAAAACCTCATGCGGATTTCAACATACAATGCAACAAATATCACGATAATGATCGCCAATACAAATGGTTGCAATGATGGCGCCAAAAATAAACTTAACCGAGACCGAAAATTTTCAAAAGATGCTTCTCCGGGCACCGAAATATAAAGTTTATTTAACTTCTTTAGTTCCGCTTGGCTAACGTCCTCACCCATAATATGTCGATGAAACTCTCGGATGATCCGTTTGGAGAAACTTAAACAATTATTTGCTGCAGTATCGTACCAATCTTGGGCTGCCATCAAATACGACCATTCAATGTCGTAATTGCTGATGCCAATAGTTTCAAAACATTTAAACATATTGTATACTCCAGGTTTCAATATATCACTATTTATTTCAATTTTGTACTCCATACCATCTGTAGTAAACAAATCAACCCTTTGGACTTTTAGAGGGTTTATAATTTGAAAAGAATTCTCACAGAAAAATACTCGTATGCCAAAGTTCATTTGTGTTAGTTTTTGGCTTTCCTTTACATCGTCAGTGGTTCGATTTAATAAATCAGTTTGAAAAAAGAACACTGATGCGTGATTAGCATGGACATTCAAATAAACAGAAAATGGAACTTCAGTTCTTTCCATGGCAGAAAGTTGATCGATCTTTTCTTGTGCTTTTTGGAGTCCTATACGTCCTTTTTTGTAATCTTCAAAAATAACAGCAGTATTTTCATTTACAGTTGCGTAACTGACATATTGACTTGACTTGTTCATCGAGTTTGGATCGTCTCTTAGAATTCTGACATTCTTTGTCTGAATCATTCCTCCTAAAATGATAATATATGTACGGTTGGGAATTAAATTTATATTACCACATCTCTTATTCTTGGTTTTGCTGAGTCTAGACACATTTTCTCTACGAATCGGATTCGTATAAGTTTTGCTATCCATTTCATGCATATTTTATCTTGTATCTCAGCACGCAAATTTTAGCAGCGACATCTATTGTGAGCATGCGTGTTCGCGCTTAAACTATTTGATCAAATTCAAAATGGCGACGTCAGGAAAACACTGGTGAGCAGATTGTCCCATTTTTGATTGGTGAAAAACACGTCAGAGTTAGGTTACTGTTTTATGCACATTTTGGATGCCTGGTGAATGTGACCAGGACAGAATTTTGCACATACCTGCCACATGAAGGCGATGGTGGACCGAGAAAGAAGAGCACTGAAACTCATCGAAGTTTTGGATGTGGTCAGAGGAAAGCCCCAAAACGAGACATAGAAGTCTTTTGGAGGAATCCATCAACACAAGTGTAAAGATGAGGGTTTGATTTTATGAAAAAATGCCACTTCACAGGCCAGTCACTTTTTTGAACCTCACTTGGAGATGTTGAAGTTGTGGATTATTTGGGATCAGAAAGTTTCTCCATGATGTTCGTATTGTTATTACGGCTATGATTTTTATTTAAAGGGGCACTATTTTTGTCCGCTTCATAATTTCCTTCCAAACAAACCTATTCATAATACGTGGTTACACTCCTTTTATAATATTATTTATTTTATTCATCAGAGAACCATGAGAACAAATCTATTGTATAAGTGCTAGTTATCGCGAGGTGCATAATGCAATATGGCGAATATTTTTCTTTTTTTTCTTTTTCTTTTTGCTTTTATTTCACAAGTCTTTAGGGGGTTTGTGCCCGTTTAGACGGGCGCGGACGGGCGCAGGGGCCTATGGCCTAAAGGAAACGACCTGTGAGGGGGAGGATTTTGGGATAGCGGACAGCGCAAGGGAGACGGGTGCATTGTACCCTTTTACATCTCCGTATTATGCATGTACAATACATGTTTCTCTTTTCTCTTTGCGCCCTCGATTAGGAGACACAACCATTTAACAAGTATAAAACGAGCTGAGATATATTCAGGGCAGCAAATTTATTTGTCAACTTTTCCAATGCCCCAAAATAAGTGCCTGTGAAATATCTCAATACGTCTGATTCGCGAAAAATCTCAGTATAACCAATTCGCGAAAATAAATACCCAAGAAAAAGTTTGAAACAGCTGATTCGCGAAAATAAGTCTGGCAAAATGCAAAATTTCCGACCTCGCGAAAATTAGTACTGGCGAAAATGAATCCACTTAAGGTAGTTTTGAAAGTTTATCGTCGTCATAAGTTTCACAGGAATTCATTATGTTATGACATTTCGCATATTTTGTGAACAATTCTTTGAAATTTTGAGCAACTTCTAAAGCTTCAATATACAAAGGACTCCCTCTTAGTTTCTCCTGGGAAAAATAACCACATTCTGAATTTCCACATTTCCGGAGATGTCCCTTGTTTTTCTATATTTCTCAGTGTGGTGTAGCACTTCATACAGAGTTTTGGGGTGTGTTATCTGGAGAGTCATTGTCAACAGACGTGCAAAATGCCTCATCGATCCTGGCGACATACTTTCCAACAGATAAAGGATTCTTTCCCAACTCTGCGCCACATATTCAGCATAGCTCCACTAGGCTACGCTCGTATGAGGTGGCTATTTCTCCCTCAATTACTAGGTCCAGAAACTTGTTCCGCTTGTGCGATAAAAAACTGACTGCCGCTTGAAATTACGACATTTCGAAGCTTAAAAGATATATCTGTGCCCCCATGGTTAATTTGTCTATAAAAATTTTTTCGCGTTATGGATCGCATAAAGACGCCTCTTTTCCTCGCTGTCTTTCCCTCACTTTTTGAAAATATTCCTTTTATCAAATATTTGAACTTTTTGTAGAATGTCGTTCTTTGGTCACACCTCTCACACGAACAAAAAAAAAACACAAAGAAAAACAATTAAATAAGATTGGAAGGAAGTGTGTTTAGTAGCATGGTGTGTGGACGGCCACAGATATAAAAACAACATTTGATTGACATTTTAAAAATTTATTATGCGCATGCGTACAGTAGATGTTGCTTAATATGGCAAAACCAAACTTCCAGAGCGTTTTTCACTACGTCAAAACACTAAGGTTTCGTGACTGCATAGAATCTGACAGAACGGCTAGCATTGTAATAGTCTATACGCACACTACCTTATCGGACATAACTTTATCGGACAAAAGTGACAAATTTTTGCAATGTGACGAAAATTATGTCCGACTCAAATTTTGTCCGACGAAATATTATGTCCGACGAAAAATCTAGTCCAAGTGTAGATTTCAAAGTAGACCAGAACCTTGGTAATATACTTGAGAAAAATTTATCTCCCAAAATAATACATTTTTTCTCAAGGTTAAAAACCTTTCTCTAACTACCCTTTTCAATTAAGCTTCTTTTTATTTAAATGAAAATTTTAAAACGAAGATATGTGCGATAAGGTATCTAATGATTGATTCATGTACAAACCTCATTCGTTGAGACAATGGATGTTATGTAATGACGCCCCGGGATTGGAGATGGATAATTCTCGAGTTAGGAAGTGCGAGTTAAGAAAAGCTCGAGTTTGTACGTCATAATGACGTCATATTTTAAATTTTTCTGAACTTCAAATTTTCGGGTTAGCTAACTCGGAAAAAAAAATTAAAATTAAAATTTCGAGTTAGCTAACCCGAAAATTTTAATTTGGATTTTTTTGCTGACTTAGCTAACTCGAGAATTATATTTTAAATAAAATTCTCCAGTTAAAAAAATATTTCAACAAAGTTGTTTTTACATGTGAGCAGTTTCGATAATTTGTTATTAATTATTTATTATTTAATTGATGAAATTTCTCTTGTTGACACAGTGATTCTCCTATTTTATGATAGTACCCAGCCCACTTTTCAATAATATTTCAATGTTCTTGTCAGAAGTGTATGCAAAATCAACCTCGTTCCCGGGGCCTCTCCGCTTCATTATTTTTATTATCAATAAAAATAAAAAAGTGGTGAGGCACTTTGAATGAGGGTAATGCAAAATATGCTCAAAGACTCTTCTCCGGATCTTAAATGGAACGCACAAAGCAAATTTATGGAACAAATGTTTGACACAAACCTTTTTAACTTAGCAGATCACAGATTCTTCTAATGCAAGAAATGGTGTATTCATATATATATATATTTCAGGCGAGGGGGACGATTTCCAAGCTAACCAACTGAGACGTCACAAGGGCGCCGTTACACCGTCATTTTTGAATGAAATAGCCTACTTTCCAAAGATTTGCTACATGATTTTGATTTTGATTGTCAATCATTTTTGCACAGGGAATGTCCATTACCAGCTGCAGTGCCTGGGTACTACACTTTTTATAAACATTTTATGGGGTTTTAGAACAAAAGAAACCATAATACAGTCAAAGTCCGATAATTCGAACTCCCAAGGGAGGAAAAATTTGTTCGAATTATCAAATGTTTGAGTTATCAGACGCATTTCCCTATCAAGAAGGGTCCAGGGGAAAAAGAGTTTGTTCGAATTACCGGAATGTTCGAATTATCGGGCAGTCGAATTATCGGACTTTGACTGTAGCTTAAATTTACGAATCAAAATTTTTCCGGTTACGGCAAAAATGACGTCATCAATAAATTTATCACGTGACAAAGAACCTTTGTTCCAAATTTCAAGTCAAAAGGTTATGTACTTCAGAAGTTACAGGGTTCCTAATTATTGCAGATTTTCAAAGAGAAATATGCAAGTTATATAGGTGGTCTTGAACAATGACCCATAAAATCTGATATACCTCACCTGCTGCCATAAAACTTCTTCAAAAGGTGTGAAATAGAATAATACTAAAAGTGGCATGTCTTCGGCATCATAGCGTTTCAGGAAATAAAGGTATTAAAAAAAACCCGAGCGGGAGCGGAACACAAGTATGATATTTCGTTGTGGAAAGAAAATAATCTGTGTTGAAATATGACATTCTCTCTATACTTTATGTTTTTCTGAAGATATTCCACTTTTTTCAGAACAAAATCAATGAGTTAATGAAAAACAAAAAAGATCAAATAAAGGATGTAAGCTAGCTATTTTCAATTACATGATATATTTTTATTCTTAGCTGTCCAGAAAATAAAGCATAAACTTACCAACATTGGCTGCTGCGGTCCTTTCCATTTCCTTTTACGTTTTTATAACTTTAAAATCTACCACAAGATGGCATGAAACTTTTTTAAATACTTTCCTCTAATGTTATCATCTTTACCATCGAAACTTTCGTTTCTTTTCAATCATAAAAATTGCATAATCAATAAATTGAATAATTTATATAATAATAATATAACTATTAATTAATGAATAGAAGGTGAATAAATAACCTTTTAATTAGTTACTGGTTCACTATTGTTCGCTAGTTAGGTACTTCCCCTTTAAACTATTGTTCGCTAGATAGGTACTTTCCCTTTAAACTATCTCTCCATCATGTTGGTATTGTTATTACGTCAATGATTTTTATTTAAAGGGGCAATATTTTTGTTTACGTTTTTCCGCTTTATAATTTCCTTCCAAACAAACCTATTCTTAATACGTGGCCACACTCCCTTTTAAAAGATTATTTATTTTATTTATCAAAGAACCATGAAAACAAATCTATTGTATAACTACTAGTTATAGCACGGTGCAGAGTGTAATATGGCGAATATTTTTCGAGTTTCTTCTATTTTTGTTTTTATTTCACGAGCCTTTAGACGAGTGAAATAACATAGTAAAAATAGAAGAAACGAGAAAGATCGTTTTTTTCCCACGAAAAACGTATTTAGGGGAATTACCCATTGTGACTTGAAAGCTTGTATTTACATAACGGAAAATTATAAAGACGAACGATTTGCAAAAGATTCAACACAACGGAAATATCAAATACTAACGTTTAGCGAAATTAAATTACCGCGAAAAATAGATTTTTGTCGAAATCGTATTTCTCAACCAGTTATTTAGCTAGACTAAGATATAGTCGCTCCCTTTTCCATGTTAGCGCGTTAGCCTGTTTCACGACGCTCACATTTTTAATCGAAAAATAAGCAGGGTCCGTAAAAACTGCCTACCAGTTATTCATCTTTATTATTAAATTTCGACATTCAAATTTTGTCGCTAGTAGACGGAATTCTTGGACAGTTAGAGAGCGGATGCGCGACTTGTGCAATCAACCGAGAAATGTCTAAACTATTTTGTAGGGGATTCAATCAACCGTCAACCCGCTGAGGAAGACGTCGATTACCCGTGCGGGGTCGTTAGAGATACCAAAAGCAGCGTCGCATTCTGAGACACATTAACGTTGCTTTTGGTATCGTTAACGACGTTTTTAGATCTTTACAAGAGTATCTCCTCATTTAGTTGACCCCCTGCGCATATCGTTATTTCGAAGCTTGTGAATAAGTGGAAGCCCCCTATCTAACTAAAGGTTGGCTTAGTTTTAGAACTTGAAACTTTGATTGGTTGTAGCAGCTATGATGTACAATCTTGGACAAAAAATAGTGGACTTTCTATGAAAAATGCCCCCCCACCCTCCAGATCAATGTTGCCTTGAGTTTGGTTTCACTTCAGGCCTGAAAATCACTTGGTTAACAACTTTGATAATGGGGGGCGGGGAAAAACAGTGTAGTCCACTGGTATTTTGTCCAAGATTGTAGTTTCTAAAACAATAGGAATTTTTATCAGGAGGTCATTACATTTTGCTGACGTCAGCATTTTGTCGTATACTACCTTTTAAGAGAACGGTGACGTTGTGGCAATATATGACGTCATGAAATTAGTCACATGGTTTTACATACCTAATATGAAAGTCTATTGTGTAAGTGGCTGTCTGGCCGAGCGGACTAAGGTGTCGAATTCCAATGACATCTTTGTGGGTTCAATCCCTGCTACTGTCCGTAGCTCAAATTGAAGCTTTAAATAGAACCAGGACCCGATTAAACAGGACCCACATTGATAACAGTGTTACAACACTGAAGTGGCTATCCTGTATAAATAATCGTCAATAAATAGATAAATAAATAAATAAATAAGTACTAGTTATCGCACAGTGCAGAGTGCAATATGGCGAATATTTTTCGAGTTTCGAAGAAACTAGAAAGATCGTTTATACGAAGCGAAAAAAAAACCCTGCATGTCCAGTGAAAACTTGCTATATCTCAAAAAATATTTCCAAAAAGGAGAAGATAAAAATAACTTAAAGGGGAATTGAGGGAGAAAACGACCACATAATGTTTCATATTTTTCGATTGGCAGTATAAAGAAAGGCTGTTTCCCAAGATTTTAGCCAGTTTCGTTCAGTTTACAAGAAGTTATAAGGATTTAAAATTTTAACAAATCTAGCATTAGTGTCGTCACTGATGCGGAACATTTGTTGTGTCACAATCGTGAACTTTTGCTTATAACTGTTGTTTTATACATTATTAAGAGATTCCTTTTGGTGACTTTTAACTTGTATTTAAAGGCAACATAATGATACAAAAAAAAAAAAAAGTGGCACCCATTAGCGCCCAGACGCCCTCAAATAATTAATTTAAAGTTCGTTGATAATCATACAATATAGACTCAGGAGGATTATTTTCATATGTGTTTCTCCTATCTTTTGTCAAATAGTAATAATTTAACTGCTCAGTGCTGCCGTTCGCACCATGGGCGTTGATTTGATGTACATAACAAAAATTCAGAAAAAATGTCAAATTATGACGTCATCGACGACACGATGACGTCAAACGACGACGTCGAAACGTCGGACTTATAATGTTGTACCACTGTGCCAAGTTTTATGATGTAAGCATAACATTAACACATATTTTGGAGGTGTGGTACTTTGTACTCTGTGAAATGAACATCCGCAGCAGTGACGTAACGAGTTTAGTCATGTGACTTGGAAAAACTGCTTAATTTGGGCTATTTATAAATTTTTGGAAAATTTAACTTATGCAGATGTGTTCAGAACAACAAAATTATCATTTTAAGCTTAAGTTGCTAGTTTCCCCTCAATTCCCCTTCAAAATAGATCTATAAAAACAAATGGCATAAATAAGGATGACCTTGATATTTGAGCAATTAAATAGAATAAATGTATGATTTATCAAGGGCTTTGGACTTAGTAGTAGTATTAATATTTCTTTCAAATGTCATACAGCATATGCAATTAGAGTTCCTCTCGCAAATTCATTCAACAAATTCATTTCATCCAGAACAAGTGTTGTAGAATGAAGAAATAATTAGAAAAGAACAAGAACAGTTTTTTAATAGATTTTTACAGTAAGTTTTAAATTTTTCTAATTTTCTAACCTCGTGCGTAAGGTTTTTCCTTGTTAAAAAGCTCTGGGAAAGAGGTTAACAATTATATCGAGAGCGAGAAGTCTTACTGCTTGATAATTACAGCATACAGTTAGGATGGAAGTAATTGGATGTCAATCTACAGAGTCGGATCTAGAAGTTTGAAAATAGTAGTTAAGTGCCTGCGAAGAAGTATAAAACCATTAAAATTTAAAAGAAAGTTTAAAAGTTTTACACTTTTTCGCAGGTGTTTGCCTACTCTTGTATCCGACCCCGATTCTACTGTTTTGTGAAGAGGTGGATCCACAACAACCTTTCAACTAGCAAAAACAATAAAATGAAGAACATTTTTAATATTTAACAAATTATCATTAGCATGTTAAAGGCTAATGATCATGTGTTAAAAAATTAAAAGTTTATTACTTTTAGTCTCCCTCTTGGTGCTTTGTCTATATCTAAATCTGATACTGATGCTGTTTATATGCTTCAGATAGAACTGGTCCCTTGCACAGATTGTCTAAGTGGATAGTTACAGAATCTTTGGGTAGTTACAACTTTGTGACGTCATAATTGGACAGCTACGCTTTTGTGACGTTATAGTGCTGCAATGACGTCATTCATTACGTCGTTAAACTCTAACAATCCATTTAGCTTGTCGGCCAATTTTTGAATAGTTAGACACAAGCTGTAACTATCCACTTAGCTTTTTCGTCAAAATTTGGATAGTTAGGCACAAAGTACACAAGTTGAAAATTTACTAATAAACAGTTATATCTTTTTGTTCTTCCTCGAGTGATCTTCCCCTGACGGATGACAGTGGGAGACATTTACTGACTAATATGCTTACCTCTATTTTTACGAGGCTTTTGGAACGCCATGTTTAATTCGCTTAACTCATTACTTCTCTCTGTAGTGCATAAAGTGGGTTTTAGGAAGGAAATCTAACAAATTAAAGCATGAACTAAAAAGGAAGCAATGTAAACTGGAAACAATAGAATTAGAAACAATAAGAACTGTGTGTATGCTTTCTTTTTTTTTTAAAGTTAATAATTTATCAGAAAATTTGTTGAATGATCTATTGTTTTTATCTTATAATTGTATACTATATAAACTATCTATCTAGCTTGTGTCTAACTATCCAATTCTTGACGAAGAAGCTAAGTGGATAGTTACGTCTATTTTTTTCTTCTTTTTTTTCAGTTATTCCTCGAACTCCATCAACTAGCTTTCTCCACTCTTCACGATCCCCCATTATTTTCTTTAGCTCTTCCCTACTAAGCTCGGTGTCTTGCTCCAGTTGGTCAATGTAGTTTTTTGTTGGTCGACATCTCTTTCTTTTGCCATGTTTAGATTCTCCTAGGAGTATATCGCTAATTCCTTCATCTTTTCTTCTCCAGCTGTGGCCAATAAACCGTAATCGTCTGATTCGAAGGGTTTCTGTCACTCTAGGCAGTTTCCCATACAACTCTCTGTTTGTTTTATGTTCTTTCCATGATACTCCAAGAACAGTTCTCAACATCTTGATGTACGTTCCATCGGGCCTGTTGCTCATCTTTGTTGTTAATGTCCAACCTTCCGCACCATAGAGAAGAATACTTTCAATGGTGGCTCTGAAGAAGTTAACCTTTAAGATGCTATGTAAGTTGACTTCCACGTCCATTTAAATGAGCGCATGCCAGGCTTGGCCAATTCTGGTTTCCATGTCTTTCGCACTACTCTGCATCCAAGATCCCAGATACTTAGGCCACGTTTACATGGAAAATCGTTGCGGGCGAAATGAACTGTCATTGCTTCTGTGATTGGTTAAATTTTTCCGACGGAA
>JAUCNQ010102447.1:0-11999 GCA_032352715.1 Bougainvillia muscus | reverse complement strand
GATTTTTTAATGAGGTTTGTTCACTGTTTACACCAAAGGAAGTCATTTTGTGTATATATTGGGCCTCTACTACTACTACTCAGTGACTTAAGAATAGTGTGAGTATTTTTTAATCTGTCTTGCTTCGACTTGGCTGTGAAATTGGCAGAAGCCAAATAGTGATTGAGTGATAACATCAGTTGACAACACTGAATGGGCAGGTGAACCATATACAATGCCTGGATAAAATATTATACATTTTTTAAAAAAAATAACGTTATCCTGCTTTTACGGGTTTTTATGGTGTTACGGTGGAGCGCAAGACACGAGCTGTTGTGAGATCAGCCATCTTTAATTTATGACATCATTTGTTTTGAGCTAGAAAAAAAAATTGGGCGCTTTTGTTTGTTAAAATTTTTTTCAATGAACCTTCTTGGTGATCAGTCAGAACAGAGTTTCAGTTTTTAAGTTTACTTCGTTAAAATCTGTTTTTATTAGATTGTATTTACTGCAAAAATTTTCGATTAATCAATTATACTTCATCTTCGAAAAGAAAAGTGTATCAACTGGAAAAAGACTGTATGGAGGTCCAGCAGGTGGATTCATTGTTTCGAATGTCTCAAGAATCTGTTGTTTTCATTTGGTCCTCTGTTTTACCATTCATGATACGAGCTTATTAACTGCCTGCGTAACTTGTAGCTACCCTTAACTAGTATATTACTTGTTGTGGTTGTTTTATAAAGAATATAGAAAGCATTTTATAGTATAACAGAAAAAAGAAGTACAACCAAAAACACTCACTAAAATATATGCACTACCATTCGGAGATTGACAACAACAAAGGACATAAAAAAGATAGAAGATATATTATATTGCGAGCTTAATAATAGCTCTAATATTTTAAATAACTCTAAAAATTATATTTATATATTGCTATACTCCGAAAAAAAAGAGAGTGAAAAGATGAAGCTCTTGCAAAATACAACATTTGAGTCTCTTAGTTCTGCCTTATCTGTGCAAGGTGATAATATTAATATACAGGGAAGGTATGTTACGGATTTTCCAAGCCTTTTGAAATTAGGAAATTATTTAATTTCATCTCATTCATCATAAATATAATAACCAAAGTGGATATTCGTACGCACTTTAATAAACTGTGGATGAAATATTCCTCTGCACTTTATTAGGGTTCGGGTTAGGGTTCCAGTTAGGATTCGGATAAAAATTAGGGCTCAGGTTAGGGTTCAAAGTTCAGGTTCGAATTATCTTAAAGTGCGGACGAATGTATCCTGTACCTATAATAATTCATTTGGATGTTGTGAACTTCATCAATGTTGAGACAATATGCAAACCGATAGATGTACTAAAAACTAACAGCTAATGTTAAATCAACATTTTGGCTGTACCACTTATTTTATTACAGAACAACCACACCGTATTATTCTGAATCCCATGCATGGATTACAGTAGCCTTAGCGTAAGATATAGTTTGAATTATACATATGACTTCTGTAATTTTTCAGTCTCAATGTTGTGTTTCTTGTTCTAGATTGTTATATTCAATCATGTTATTATATATATTCTTTTATTTTCAGTATTGAATGTTATTCTTGCAAGATGACTGGTAATGACAAGAAGTTATATAAAGAATTAAACATGGGAGGGCATAGTCCAACAGATTTAGAAGCACTCTCTCCGTCTGAATCACAATTGCAGCATTTGCATGGACTATCACCAACTTCTTTGTATGCTCCAAGAAGTAGATTGTCAAGTACGGAAGATGATTCACCAGCATTTGTTTCGGTAATGAGCAGAAAAATGCTGTTTACATTATTGTCAATGTTAAATGCATCATTTCCAGATTATGATTTTAGCCAGGTCAAATCAGAGGAATTTAGTCGTGAAGAAAATTTATCATTTGTGGTTAATAATATAAATAGTAACTTGTCAACTTCGATGGGAGAGGAATTTGCAAAACTAAGTGCTGATCTGTGGAAATCTATTGACGATGAAATCTGTTTACAAGATTGTCAAATATACAGGTATGTTTATAACTTTTTCTACTTTATTTTCTTCCTGTCTATTTTTCTGTTAAGGAGGAAGGAAGTCCCATTGCACCTATGGAAGAATACCTCCTTGACACTGAATCAACTTATTTAGCAGAGATAATCATTTCACACTGTTACAGTTAATTGAGATTAAACCCCTTAACCTTCCTGATGTGAGTAGGACATTCTAATTAATTGCTTTATCTATCCTGCCGTAAGTGAATTGCCTCGTTAAATTGTTTGAATTATATATACAGTACTATGTAGTTAAAATTTATTTAAACAGAACTGCACTGATAAATTTTTGTGAATTTTGGGAGTAACCTAAAACGTATTGAAAAAGAAAACAGATGGTCTGTTCGCAAAATTTAATCCATGCATTGTTCTTGAAAATCTCTCATTCGCAAAATTAATTCCACGAAAAAACTTTGCACATGAACGTCTGTTAACCATACCTTTCTTTTGATACCGGAATTATTTCCATTGCCGGAAAATTTTCCGTAACAACTGAACTTTTGCCAGAAAATCTTCCGGAAAGGATTTCCCTCGCCGGAAATCCGGTTTAACGTATGCTAAAGTGGTTGAAAACATAAAATTGATAATTCAATGTTATTACAGTGTTTGGAGTATGATAAGCTTTGTTACTAAGTTTTGGGTCGGAAGTTAAACGTTTTGATGACATCACTGGTCACATGACGACGTCATCTTGAAAATTTTTATGTCACGTGAATCTTTAGGTGATGCTTAACATTTGTGCCAAGTTTTATGTTCTGAAGTTAATTGGTTCTAAAGTTATTGAAGGGGGCCAAAAAAGCCCCCCAGGCTTTTATAGTGTCAAAAAAGCCGGGGTTTAATAGGGTTACTGTAGACTTAGAATTCTCTGTACTTAAAATAGAAATTTATTTGCATGTGCATACCAAAACATTAACTTTAACTTTTGGACCCAAAACATTCGGGCAAAATAATTTCGGATGATTTTTCACTTTTATTTCGGACAAATGGCTTAAGAATTTCGGACACCATTGTTGGGAATATAAAAATACGGTACACTGTGATAAATAGTGTTAGGGACCGTCCACAAAATTCGTATGGAAGTTTGTATCAATTTTCATAAAGAAGGAGTGTTTTTGAGCATACTTAGTATATGCACAAAAACACTTCTGTGCTGAAAATGGTTCGTATCACGATACAAATTTTGTGGACGGTTCCTTATGATGTTCGTAAATTATTCCTACAATCCTAAAGTCAGTCCAAATGTCCATCAGAAGCACCAGAACTGAGGGCGCAAGAATCATCAACTAAAATATTGGAACTTGATGTTGGTTTTGTAATTTTATTGATGATTCAGAAAATGAAGACGTGAGCATGGCCTAGTGGTCAAGTCATCGGAATTGTAATCTGATGGTCGAGGGTTCGAAGCCCGTGCTCAGCATGCTTAGGATCATGTCTGAAAAGCTGTTCCTCGGGTCAACCCATACCATGTGAGGGAAATTGGGTAGATGGTTCAACGTGATCATCGGGTGTTGCAGGGGGTTGTCTAGGAGAGCACCTACCCTTCAGTGGCTCGTGTAGCTCAGAAGAGCATTAAATACTCCAGAGCCTTCAACTTAAGCCTCCTGGAAATAAGTTCCTCGAACTTTCCGCGGTTAACCACGTTAAACATAAAACTCACTCACTCAAGAAGATGTCTAAAAAAGCTTTGTGTATTTTGCTTTGTGTTTAATCTCACGACCAAAATATTTGACTTTTTAAGGTAACTGTCTAACCTATAACCATGAAAAAATGAAAAAACGGCTTTTTTGAAAACACTCAAAATGAATATACATTACTATAGTCATTGTGATTTCGTGAAAATAATGATTTCCTCAAAGTTATTGACAATTTTTGTGAAATCCGGGGGTAAAAAAATTCAGCAATTTATGTATTTGCTCTAATAAGTCAATTAAAATGAGATTTGCACGGACTCCTCGACGTGGATGTAGACGAACAAGTTAAAGTTAAATATTTATGCACAAATTATATCTTAAACTGAAATATTCAGCTCGCGATAATGCAGTAATCAAAGTTCTAACCCCTGACTTGATTTTTTGTTGCATTTTATGACTGCCGAAATGAGTGTTATACAAAAAAATTTATTTCCAATGGAAGAACAACTTCATATTTATTATTTCATTACAAATCCAATTATGATTTCGATCAAAAATGTCTTTTTAATATCATTAAAGTTCAAACATTACCCCCGTCTCAGAAAAAAGAAACTGTGATATCTGCTAATGACGTGATATGAGAAATTTATTTTTTTGCCATGAGATGGACCTGATGACTGAGAATCGTTTTCAAGAAGAAAATCAATCAATGTTATAATCAACCTTAACTGCGTTGAGTTTTTGCTTATATCAGCATATTTATAAAATTTATACCTATTGTTTAAGAGTTTCTATTTAATTACTCTAATTTAATAGCTTCTATTTAATAAAATAATATTGTGTAAACTCTTGATTGATAAAAAAAATTAAAAATGATATCTCAGCAACATTTTTTCAATTTTTTTATTTCGAATGCTCCTAAGTCCCCTGGGCAACACTCAAATTTGGCGGTACGACGATCATTCGAACCAATGATATCTTCAGAAAATTAGGTTTCTTCTTTTTATTCTTAAATTAAATAACCGTTGTATTAACAGTTAAGTGACGAAACAATAATCTTTTTTGAGGGTTATTTTCACATAACTGACATTCTTTTCGCTGTAAGTTATTCAAAAAAGAATTTGAGGCAACTATAACATTTGCATCACGTCTATATATGTTTCGGGAGAAATATGTTTCACTTAGGGGACTTAAAGCGTTCGTAGTTTTCATGCACAAAACTTTTTCAATAATATTTTTCTGTTTGAGTTGGTTAAGCAAAAAAAATAAATAATGCTGTTGTATAGAGAATTTACAAACGATTCAGAAAATATATACTTTTATTGGGAAAAAATGGATAGTTTTGGATATTTTTATGAAAAACTGAACACATGTTTATAGGTTAGTTACCTTATAAAGGACTAAACAAAAAATTTAACAAATTCACTCCTGTTAAAAATTTTGGATGCCTAAAACATTCGGACTACACAAGATTTCAGACGTTAATATTTTCAGACTTGCCCAATATTAACGTCCAACATTTTTTGAAGTTAATGTAGTTCAGTTCGTTTAGTGTTAGAGCAGTCGTAAAGTCCAATAGTAGTTGAGGTATTAAGTTATCTTACATGTTAATTTATATAATGTGATTTTTTATTCCTATTCAGTTACAATCCTGATATGGATAGTGACCCGTTTGGTGAAGAAGGAAGTCTCTGGTCTTTCAATTACATCTTCTTCAACAAGCAAATGAAAAGAATTGTTTTCTTTAAATGTAATGGAACTAGGTAAGATTTTTAACATTCTTCCTTTTTTATCGTCCTCAGATGAAGTGTTATTAAGTTGACAGCAATGAAGCGAGACAGCTCCTAAGTACCAGGTTACTACTTTATGTTGTATGTTTATATCAGATAAAAAGAAGCTACTTTTAAGTACGTAAAAACTACTCTGGCATAGAAAATAAACATACAAAGTCAATCACTATATAATACAACATTTGTTCTCCATTCGTATATATACTTACCAAAAATATGACACTCTTGTATGTTTTTATTGGCCGGAAAACCTGTCATCTAGATTTCAGTTATCATTCATAAATAAACAAATTGAAATATTTTGAAATTATAATAAACAAATAAAACAAAGCTTTATGAAAAGACATTGTTACTCTTCAGAAAATCTTTTCTGATCAAGTCTTTATAAAGATCTGTTTAATTTGTTTTTAATGACATGTTTTGCAGTACGAATAACATCACTGAAATTATCATAAAAAAAATAGCAAGTACGCAGCCGAGTAAACATAAAACATTTTATACTAGATCTGTTTACTGTATTAACATGCTTGTAAAAAAACAATTAATTAAATTATTAAATCTTTTAACTTATGTATAAATATTTATAGAGTAATGATGGTGGATGAAATGGATCAGATGGAATGTTATTGATCAAATCAACCATCTATAATGACCATCACAAAAATTCTCTTCATAAATTATGTCATTTTCATTGTAAATGAAGTGTCAAATATCAGTCTAAAGATGAGACAGAAATAATTTACTATTTATGAAAGGAAATTTTGAGATGATCCCTAATATATGTATTAAAGCCAATTGCAGATTTTATAAATATGGGGTGAATTCTTTGAATCTTCAAAGAAGATAAATTTACTCCAAAAATATGCTTGAATGTTATGAGGGACTGTCCACAAAATTTGTATGCAAATTCGTATGAACTTTTATACAGAAGGAGTACTTCTTCTGAGATGTAAATGCTTTGTATTACAAAACGAAACTTATGGACCATCCCTTGTGAACAGTTGCTTGCAATATATCACATTGCGAAATTTCAGAAAAAAAGTAGAGGTCAAATAATTTGTTCTAAGCAAATCCTGAGCAAATCCTGTATCCTGCAAATCCTGTATCATTTGGTTTTGGTTTTTTGTTATGGAAGTTAATACTATGAAATAAAAATTTTTCCAATTTTTCTATTTGAGAAATAGTTTATCAAAAAATGCTAATCGTTACATCTCAGTTAGTATTTTTAAAAGGTTTGCGTTGAACTTCAATTGGTTGTTTTCAAAGAAAATGTTTATCAATTTAAATTGGTTAGTTTCAAAAACAGAACAAAGCCAAAATGTATTTTTTTATTTTTAAAATCAAAACAGTTATCTTTTATCTTTGCAGGCTACAAACATATATGGCAAAATGTGCAGTTAATAAATAAAAATGTAAATATAAGATGATTGGTGTAATCATACTATGTATATAACTACTAGATTAATTTATTAATGCGGGTGTAATATAACTAGTGAACATTTCAAAAGTCTCTCTTTAAAGTCTAAACATAATCGTTAAAGTAATAAAGCCAGCTGATAACATGATTTCTTTACCAGAGTTGGTGTTGGTGTTTATTAGTCGTTTATTGTACTATTGTAAAACCAACAATAAATAATTGAAATGAATAAAAATAAAAAGAGTATTACTTTTAACAAATTGTATGTTGTAGATTTTTGACAGAAACAAAATGCTACTTCATATTTAATGAGGTATTTCATTTGCACTGCTGTGTATAAATGTAACCGATTTTAATTTTAAACACAAAAATGAAAAATATCAATAACGGAGGTATCAACACGAAATAGTGTTAAAAATAATATTTGGGTCTTTTGATTTAATTTCTACGGTCATTTAACGTTTTTTACTATTACAATTCAACTCGTACAAGATGTCGCACAAAAACTGTTATTCCAGCCTGTGAGGTTGTTGTGTGTTATAATTTATAGACCAGGATTAATATTACAGAATTACAGAAAACTGACATATGTTTTGCAAAATGCTGAATTCTGCATAAACTGAATTATTATTCATTAACCCTATTAAATCGTTAATAATAAGTTGGTTTACAACCATGTCAAGTTTTTTGATTAATAATATTAACAGGACAAAGATACAAAATTGTTCTCAGCAAAAAAGTATAGTGCACAAATCCTGCCATTTTTATGTATTATTATGTGCACATTTTTAATTTAATTTAATTCTCTCAGTGTTTAAGTAATAAGCTAGAGAGTATATGCAATATTTATCTGTACATAAGTTTGTTTTTAAGTTGTTACTTTTGTATGTTTCTTGTGTATATATCATATATATAATCTAAGTTAATAAGGGCTCCTCTCAAAAATTCGCTTTAATTCGTTTCACAAATCGTTTCATTTTCATTGTTTTTATGCATACTAAGTAAGACACTTCTTCTGAATGAAAATTGATAGGTATGAAGCAAAGTTTTAAAGTGAACTTTTAAGAGGGTTCCTATATTTGGAAGAAATAAATGCAGTGATGGAAACTTCTGAGCATTATTTTAACTCCCTGTCTAACCGAATTATATATGGGCTAAAACTCACGGGTTACTTAGGCATAGGATAATATCCTGATTTTTTCTCATATATACATTTTTAATTGTATGTGTATGAGTTGCTTCGGTCATTTAGTTACTTTGTCACCGCGAACAAAATGAGATCAAAACTATATCATGTTTAGTTTTGCTGTTCATCTTTAAAGAGAAATTTGTATCGTAATACGAACTATTTTCATCACAGAAAAAGAGTTTTTGTGCATACTAACGTATGCACAAAAACACCCCTTCTGTATGAAAATTTATGCAAATTTCCATACGAATTTTGTGGACGGTCCTTTATTCTAATTCGTATAAACCCATACTATTCAAAAGAAGTTTCTCTGTGAATACAAAACAAAGAACGGCTAATGATTAAGAATTATACATTCTATCTGATGATAATTATTTTTAATTCTCAAAAACAAATTCATAAAACGGAAACTCCAACAAGAGAAAAACGTTGTATTCGTTACACGTTCTTTTCTTTAAAAGCATACTACGTTGTTTTTTGACTTGAGCTTCGATATGCTTATCAATGTGGTAACTTTTGGGCTGAAATATGCTTACAACATGCTTAGGTACTTTTTTGATCAAAACCTATCGTTGATTAATAAGTAACAATAATTAAAGTAATATCTTTACGCTGTACATAATACTACTTATCAATTCACGTTGCACTTAACTTAAACTTTTTCACACGTTGCTTTTTATTTAATTGATTTTCCGATTTTTTAGCTTCTTCCTTATGCTATATGACCTGTTGTGAGGCTGGAATATGCTTCTTGATTTTTATATGAACCCAAGCCTAAATATCCTTATAACCGTTATGCCTATAAAAAAAACGTGTAGTTACCTTGTTTTGTTAATTTGTCTAATATTTTAACCGGTAGTTGGAGAGCAGATCTCTTATATCCGTTATAAGCTGTGCAGTTGGTAGTTTTTTAGTCTCTGTCTAACATTTAGTGGAGTATTTATTAGAGTATGATAACAGTAAAGCACTTAGTCTGCATTTCCTTTCAGTTTGTCTGCTGAATCATCTAATGATTACGACGATAATTTGCAACAGTTCCGAATGGATACAGACTCCATGGAGTTTGATACTCACGTGTAAGTGTTTAATCACAATGAAATTTATATAGTGTGAATATACTGTAAGCGTATTATACTACATTACATATATTGTGCCTTTGTTGGGCTCAGGGTTCCCACCAGTCCTGGAAAGTCCTGGTATCGAAAATTAGTCCTGGAAAGTCCTTAAAAAGTCCTGATTTTTAGTGATGTTTCATGGATAATCCTGAAAAAGTCCTGGAATTTTTATAAATGCGTATTTCAGAGTTTTCAAACTTGCACAAACGCAAAAAGATCTGTTTTCATTACACAAAATCTTCTGCTTGTTTTGCATAAACAGGAAACCATTGAGTGTGCATCAGTTTCAAATGAGTGGTGTGAATGTCTTTGATAATTCCCATTATCAGGTTGCATAGATATTGGTCCAGTTAAGAGTCGGATCTGGAAGCTTGAAAATAATAGACAAGTTCCTGCAAAGAAGTGGTGTAAAACCATGAAAATTTCAAAGAAATTTTAATAGTTTTACACTTTTTCGCAGGTGTTTGCCCACTCCGTCCCTGAAGATGTTTAAACGAAGATTAAACTCTGAGTAGCTTAATCCAGTATTAAATCTGACTTAAACCAATTCTGATCAACTAAAGTAAGGTTTAGTACTAGATTAAGCTAATCCATATTTGCTCAGAATAACTGGACCCTGTATTCTATAATAATGTATTTGTATTTTAGGAGTGCGTGAATGGTTAATCTTGAAAGAATCTGAATTGCTATTTTCTTATTCCTATGGAAGATTCCGCAGTCTTAATTGATACATTGTTTCGGATATCAATTTATTATCGTTTCCAAAGAAGTATTATATGGATTTGAACTTGATTCCATCTACGATTTCACTTAGTAACTTATTATGCAAACATCATGTGGAGATACACATTTTTATACCTTTCATGTATAAAGTATAACTTTTCTTTTCTTTAAAGGATTTTACCATTACGCAACACTCTGAAGTATAACTCAGATTTCTTATTTACTCTGATTATTTTCTAAAAGGAAAATAGATATTTATACGGAATGCAAGAAGAGTACGACCTACAGTCATTATGTACAAATCGTTTGTACTATTTTTAGGGACTGTCCACAGAATTCGTATGGAAATGTTTGTATAGCAATTTTTATACAGAAGGAGTGTTTTTGTGCATACTTAGGCAGTGTTCACATGAGAAATTTCGTTTAGGGTCCCCATATCGAAATTTCACTACGGATTGAAAAGTGTTCTGTACACATGAAGCCGTAGTGAATCGCATACCCACAGTTGCATGATTTTTTCTGCTGTCAGCGGCAAGTTAGTTGACGGTTTGAGCATGCGGGATGACAACTTGAGCATGCGCAATAATTAATTTTTTGATTACACCACGGGCTTTCCGTTGACATGGTAAATCTTACCCCGTGGTGAAATTTCGGTAGGTCTTTCACTCCGTATCGAAATTCACCCGTACTGAAATTTCGATACGGCTCAATCATGTGAACAGAATAAGAGTTTATACAAGATACCGTACTGAAAATTTTCTTGAGTTTCGATACGGGGACCCTAAACAAAATTTCTCATGTGAACACTGCCTTGGTATGCACAAAAACACTTTATCTGTGATGAAAATGGTTAATATTACCATGATACGTATTTTGTGGACGGTCCCTTAAATAGTGTGAATTGAAGGGTTCGTGTCACAAATTCACTTTATATATACTCATTTTATACCAGAAGAGGTGCCATTCTGCATACAATATATGTACAAATACACTTCTTCTGTATGAAAATTCATACGAATCAATGAAACAAATTCATAAAGTGAATTTTTCATACGGTTCCTTAAGAAGCAATGACCATGGTCCATTCGTGAATAGAATGTTTTCCTTGTTCTTTTTATTTGTAATTTACATTGTTTTAAAATGTTTGTTTGTAAATAATGTTACGTTGAAGGGTTCGTCTCAAAATTGGATTAATAAATTCAGTACCGCTGTGATTAACCAATCGAATCTAGAAGCTTGAAAAGAGTAGACAAGTAGCGTAAATGAAACAATGATTGGTAATCACTTACATACTCGACACTGAATGAGATGATAAATTCGATTTGTTCCTATGAATTGTCTTTCATCAAAATCATACTTTGTATGGACAATGAGATCAATGCGAAACGATTTGTGAAACGAATTAAAACCATTTTTGAGATGAACTTTTAGTAAAACCTGGAATTCCAGGTTAAGTTTACTTGAAATATATACAGGTCTTTAGAAATCAGCGTATTGAGCGTTGT
This sequence comes from Bougainvillia muscus, assembly GCA_032352715.1. Lineage (NCBI taxonomy): Eukaryota > Metazoa > Cnidaria > Hydrozoa > Anthoathecata > Bougainvilliidae > Bougainvillia > Bougainvillia muscus. Next base: position 587 of record JAUCNQ010102447.1, on the reverse strand, counting down.
TAACCTACATATTTCGTATCAAAGTTCGTACCAATTTTATATCAGAAGAAATGCATTAACAGAAGCATTCCTTATGAATGAAAATTCCTACCCACGTCCCCATACGGATATTGTGTTCGCTCTGGATAGATATGATGATGGATATTTGTAATCCACCCTCTTTCCCAGGGAAATTAACTTTTATCGATTACGAGATGAGGTTGATCCATCGGTAGCTTGTTCAAATGCTCATCTACAGTATGCACAAGTATGATGTTATAAAGGCCAAATTGGTTAGGATTCCTTTGTAGGCGAATTAAAGCTAGAATTGGACAGGGAATGACTATAGTAAAACGAACAAATAGCTGCTTTTGTACCTTTACTAGAATACAATACCAGCCACGAAGGTGAATGTATTGTCATGAGGATCCAATACCGTATTTTCATTTAATTAGCGCTTATTCAATTTTCGAGCCCAAGGCTCGCCGCTAAAAAAGAGGCGCTTAGGGATCGTCTCAAAAATTCGCTTCAAATTCGCTTCATTTTCATCTTAGATGAAGTGTTATTGTAACACATAAGTGTTTCAATAACACTTCATCTAAGATGAA
>JAUCNQ010102336.1:0-12000 GCA_032352715.1 Bougainvillia muscus | reverse complement strand
TTCATCTAAGATGAAAATGAAGCGAATTACGAAGCGAATTTAAGCGAATTTAAACGAATTTTTGAGACGAACCCTTATTGGTCACTGCTACGATAAAGATGGTACAAATTTAAATTTATAGTTTAAATTTCAGATATTAGTATACCTCTAATATTTTACTCATTTGTTTTTCATTCTCGACAACAACAATGTTACATTCAGAATCCGCACAAACATAACGACAAGCCTCTGGATTATTTGTTGTATAAATACCAGTTGCTAACCCACTAAAATAAAAGAGAAAATATACAGTATATTAGGATATATGTAAGTTTAAACGGTAGAAAATGGTATACAGGGGAATTAATTATTATTATCTTATTTATACTAATTTTCATCTAAGATGAAGTGTTATTGTAACACTTACGTGTTACAATAACACTTCATCTAAGGTAAAAATGCCCTTGTTTCTATTGTTATTATTATTATCTTATCTATACTACGGTGAACGTTTTTACTAATACGAATTAATTTCAATTCTTTTCGGTTTTTTCACTTCAAAAATATTGTCACAATTACTTTAGATTTTTCCGAAACTGATTGCGTATAACGTTTCATCACCATCTGTTTGGGATATCCAGCATTTACAAACTACAGGCCCTATTCTAGGCCTTTTATGGGTCCGACAATCGGACGCTTTCCCTTAAATAATGAAGAGGAAAGTGCCCTTTTTATGTAAAATAGTCATAAGAATACCTAGTTTTCTTTGGAACCTCTTTTTATGACTTTTACACATATTTCGAACTTATCGGACGCTGCCCTCCTATTCTAGAACACGTGGTTTACATGAAGACTCTCTATAGGCGAAATGAACTGTCATGGCTTTTGTGATTGGTTAAATTTTTCCGTCGGAAAAATTTAACCAATCACAGAAGCCATGACAGTTCATTTCGCCCTCTTTCAAACTTATCAGACGCTGCCCTCCTATTCTACATAGAATAGACCCTGAACTATCACATTAGGTCAAGAAACTTCAACCTTAAGTGAGATTCAAAAAGAGCATATAACTTTCTTGTGTTCTTTCTTCTCTTTGTTTTAATCGACAGTAAAGGATGTTTTCGATTTATGTCATAACTACATAACTACAAAACTACAAACGTAAACTTAAAACGAGTCATTTTAAACGAAGGCTAATCTTTTGTAAAGAACCCAGCCATGATTGGCAAGGAGGCAGAATATATAACGCATAACTCCAAAGCAACAAGGCAAGAAATGTGTCACTTTTTCCAGTATTACTGCAATTCAAGGAGCGCTGCTAAAAACTCGGACATTTTAGGAGCATATTTTGAAAATGATTTTCCACATTTAGCATTTGATATGTAGATACAGCCAACTCCCGCTATCTCGAACCTCCAAGGGACCGGGGATAAAGTTCGAGATAGCGAATACAATACAATGAGAGCAATTAGTTCTTAAAGGAGTTATGTAAAAAACCAGGTCTTACAACCTGGTTTCTTACATCCCCACTTGAAATGTTATCAAAACCTTTGACATAGACGTAAGAAAAAATGCTTATAACAATTTTGTATTATTATAACTTTCGTATTTCTTACCCAGCATAAATTGCACCCAAATCTGAGAACAGCCATTCAGGTGAATTAAATCCAAGAATTCCAACGCCATTATATGGTTCTAATCCAAGCTAAACATAAACATAGTTTGGTTAGGAACAGAGTTTGTACAAATTTTATTATAAAAGGATTTTTATTTGGATATTTTATTTTTATCATATTTAAACACCTTTTAAGGGACCGTCCACAAAATTCGTTTCAAAATTCGTAGCAATTCTCTTAAAGAAGGAGTGTTTTTGCACAAAAACACTTCTTCTGTGATAAAAATGGTTCGTATTACGATACGAATTTTGTTAAGGGTCCGAAATACAGGCGCTAACCATTTTCAAAGAAAACCAGGTATTTTTAGGAGTTTTTTTGAATACAAATTGCCCTTTATTCAACGCTGCCCTCCTGTACTAGATTAGGTCCAGAGTTTGGTATCACAAATTGTACTATTTTTATTAGGGTTTGTATTTAGGTTTTATTAGGGTTCAAAAATTCGCTCAAATTCGCTTCACAATTCGCTTCATTTTCACCTCAGATGGAGCGTTATTGTGCATACATAGTATGCACAATAACATTTCATCTGAGATGAAAATTAATGGGAATAAAGCGAATTGTAAAGCGAATTTAAGCACATTTTTGAGACGAACCCGAAAGAAAAAAGTATTCTGTGTACTAGAAGGAGTGATAATGAGTCTATAACTCCAAGAAATCGTATGGAGATTTGTATCAATTTTCAGGCAGGAGAAGTGCCTTTGAGCATATGCATAGAGTGTGCATTCGCATACTCTTAAGAGCATTCAGTCTCGGGGATCTTTACTCGGTATTATTTTTAGCAAATTAATTTTTGTACAATATTACTAATTCGAGAAGTAACTGTCATTACATGATATCATTAATTTTAATCTTTACATTCCTAATGAGTAATTATTCAAAACTCTACCAAAGGTATAAATAACTGGTATGGTTGATTTACGTCACTAATTTGGCAGATAAAAATTCTCTAAAATATGCTTTTATTTGCTACACAAATCGCTACATCTTAACCTCAGATGAAGTATACAAAGAAACGAGTTTATATTCATTAAAATTTACAAAGAAGCGAGTTTATATAACGATTTTTTGAAATTCGTATCAATTTTCATACATAAGGAGTGTTTTTGTTGTGATGAAAACGGTTCGTAATACGATAATAAATTTTGTGGACGGCTCCCTAAGAGAAGACAAAACAAATGTGGAGAAGATCCTTACTTTAATAAATGCTTTAGCAGCTGTTTGTATATCTTGCAAATATTCCTTATACGTCCAAGATATCCATTTCCCTTCTCTCTCAACCTTCAGAGCAATTCTATTAGGGAATCGATTAACAGTACGCTGTAGAAACTCCATAACTGATATAGCTGGAGTTGCTTGAACGCCTTGAGTTCCGAAACGTATTTTCACAGCTCCACTCCGTTCTGTTGTTACGTAATCATCAGCTGGTGCTAAGTTACAAGCTATACCATCAACATGTGGTTCTTGTACTTCGGCTGATTCTACGCCAACCTCAGCGGCTAGTTCTACGGCAGTCTCAGCTGTTTTATCTTCCTTAGTATCAACAGTTTGTTCTTCGCCTTTAGTCACTACTTCTGGTTCTACGTCTTTATTATCATCAGTATTCACTGTTATTTCAACATTTACTTCATTAAGACTTGCAGCTTCGGTAGCAGTAGCAGTTGTATCAGCCATTTTGTTTTATTTTAATAATTCTAAAGTATAGGTAAAAATTTCACACTTTTGACCTTTATTTTTATCATTTTTCATCTCAGAAGAAGCGTCATTGTGCATACTTTGTATGCATAATGATTCTTCTTCTGAGATGAAAAATGAAACGATTTGTGAAGCGAATTAAAGCGAATTTTTGACATGAACACTTAGGGACCGTCCACAAACTTCTTAATCTTAAATCGTATCATGTTCATGAAAGTAGTGTCTTTATGTACAAAGGCACTTCTTCTGATTGAAAATTGATAAAAATTTCAGTAAACAACAATTTTCCACTCCACATCAACTTTTAAACGATAATTTTTAAGTAACTGTATCCCTCAGACTCTCTTGCCCTTCAAAACATGACTTCAAATTCTGTAAAAAAAAACACTAAAACTAACTAGCATAAAATGGTGAATGTTGTGAGCAATTTTCACTAACCAAAAATTCATTTTTTAAATTTCAATCATATCTCTACAATCACTTCAACCTACTATTAGTAATAATATTGTTATTATTTATTTATATATATATATTAAAAGATTTAAGATAAAATAAAAAAAGCAAATCATTTTTAGCTTAGAAGAAGAAGTGTTTTAGTGTATACAAAGTATGCACAGGTTGAAATATTAATTTCGCTTTATTTCTATTAATTCTCATCTCAGATGAAGTGTTATTGTGCATACTTTGTATGCACAATAACACTTCATCTAAGGTGAAAATGAAGCGAATTGTAAAGCGAATTTAAGTGAATTTAAGCGAATTTTTGAGACGGTTCCTTATTAATTCCTTAGAGTTCGTCTCAAAACTTCGTTTCACTTAAAAATCGATTCATTTTTATCTCAGAGAACAAAGTAATATGCACAAAGACTGAATGAAAATTTAATAAAACTGAAGCAAGATTATAAAGCAAATTTTCGAGACAGTTCGTATAAGCAATAAGGGACCGTCCGCAAAATTCGTATCACGAACCGTTTTCATCACAGAAGAATACTAAGTATGCACAAAAAAAATCCTTCTGTGTGAAAATTGATACGAATTACAATGTGGACGATCCCACAATAGTTCCTAAAGATTATTTCACGTCAAACAAATAAAATTTTCTCTCATGATGATTTTGTTGTCTCTCTTTACGAATAACAACAACAAAATCTCGTTTTCTTTCACAACAAAAGATGACGTCATAAATTAACTATGAAGTCAGAATTCAAAACTATACTGTAACAAGACCAAATGTAAATATTTCGACTTATTTTGGAAATAGTTCTTTTGTGCATTTTAAGAAAAAGGATGTACAAAAACGTTACCAAGATCGTAACATTTTCATCACAGAAGAAGTGTCTTTGTGCATACTACATAGTTAAAAAGACACTCCATCTGAATAAAAATTGATACAAATTTTGTGGACTGGCCCTTAGAAGAAGGGCATTCATACATTTTTACATACTTTTTAAAATGAAAATGATTTTCCATGTACAGCAATATAAACGTTCCTTTAGATGATTGAAGGTCTTATACAATAAACCTCTTAAAATTTACTATAATTCAACTTTATATAGTTACATTTAAGGAACCGTCTCATAAATTTGCTTCATTCCTGTCAATTTCCATCTCAGATCTCAGATGAAGTGTTATTGTGCGTACTTTGTATGCACAATAACACTTCATCTGAGGTGAAAATTAAGCGATTTGTGAAGCGAATTGAAGCGAATTTTTGAGACGAACCCTTATATAGTATATATGATATAGTACATATCCACAAAATCTGTTTAGAGATTCGTATCAATTTTCATTCAGAAGAAGTGTTTTTGTACATACTTTGTACACTAATAGACACTTCCTCTTTGATGAAAAGTGTACAAAGTACGAGGACAGTCCCTAATAGTGATCAGTTTTAAAAATCACTTTTCTAAACCATTTTTTATTTTCGTTGTAAAACAAAATGTATGTTTTAGTAAGAAATCGTGTTTTTGATGCAAACACCCACTTTTTTAGCTATGCATTTATTAATTGCAGACATTAAAAGCAAAACACTTTCTGTGTTCAAAGTAGTAGCATTTATCTATTATTCACTTGAAAGGAATTCCATAGAAGATACTAACAACACAGGATAGCATTCTATCAAAAACATAAAGACACTTCTCCGTAGTGTCTGATTATAAATCTTTTCTCATATCATAGTTAAACCACAAGCCACTGCTGTTTTAAAAAGCTCGTTTTGCATTGAGCTTAATCAGGTAACTTCATAAAAAAAAAATATATTTGATTACTTAATGATGACATCACATTTCATCAATATGTCATTATGTTCCAATCAAAATTTATAACAGCAAGGAAGTTTTTTTACATTAAATTTCAAGGCTTGTTCTAAGGACATTGTAAAAAGTATATATAATACATGCCCTATTCCAAATCGTTTAAAGATCGGACAATGGACGCCTCCTCTTACATAATGACAAAGAAATAGCCCCTTATGTGTTAGGGTGCGTCTCAAAAATTCGCTTAAATTCGCTTCGTAATTCGCTTCATTTTCATCTTAGATGAAGTGTTATTGTAACACTTATGTTACAAAATTCGTATTGTAATAGAAACCATTTTCATCACAGAAGAAGTGTTTTTGCACATACTAAGTATGCACAAAAACACTCCTTCTGTATGAAAATTGATACGAATTTTTTGGACTGGCACTAAGGAACTGTCTCAAAAATTCGCATAAATTATTTATTCCTACTAATTTTCATCTAAGGTGAAAATGAAGCGAATTGTGAAGCGTCTACAAAATTCGTGATTAGCAATACGATATTATTTGTGGACAGTCCCTAGATGAAAACTGAATATAATTATCATAACTATCACTGATAAACTTCTTTGTATTGTTAAAAAGATTATTAAAATGGATTAGCAAAAATCTTATTTGAATAGAACATTTCTCAAAGTAGCATTTCTCAAAGTACCACAGCAATTTAGAGCTTACAAGTCTATAATCTTTCAGAATATTTGTGCTTAACAACGAAAGGAGCATTCATAATCACATATCTTTCTACATTCTCCCTCCATCATCAAGGTTTGTTACAAAATTTTGGAAATAAGATATACACAAAGACACTTCTCCTGAATTGATAAGGACAAAAACGAATTTTTGAGACAGACAGTTCTTAAATTAACTTTATTTAATTCATTTCATTTTCACCTATGTGTAATGATGAAAATGCAGCAATATAGTACAGCCCTAAAAAAAGATGATCTTGGCTTTAAATCATATAGCTGCTACTTTGTACTGTAAAGTACTGCATGCACAATAACACTTTATCATCTGAGGTGAAAATGAAGCGATTTGTGATATCTCTTTACTTTACTTTAATTCAGCTCTAGAGTAGAATCTTTGTTTATAAATACTTAGAAGATAATTCAATTAGGCTTTATCTAAAAAGTTCGCTTTGCAAATAAATTTCATTCCTATCAATTTTCGCTCACTTTGTATGCATTATGACACTTAGGACACGTTAACATGAAGACTTTCTATAGGCGAAATGAACTGTCATGGCTTCTGTGATTGGTTAAATTTTTCCGTCGGAAAAATTTAACCAATCATAGAAGCCATGACAGTTCATTTCGCCCCCAACGATTTTCCATGTAAACGAGTCCTTAGTTTTACTCACCTTTAGGGACCATCTACTAGATTTGTATAAGAATTCAAATAATCTTCATACAGAAGAAGTGTATTTTTGCATACTTAGTATACACAAGCACACTCCTTCTCTGATGAAAATGGTACGAATTGCAACACAAATTTTGTAGATAGTCCCTTAGGGTTCGACTCAAATATTTGCTTTAATTCGTTTCACAAATCGCCTCATTTTCACCTCATATGAAGTGTTATTGTGTAAAAAAGTATGCACAATAACACTTCATCTGAGATGAAAATAGACAGGAGTAAATCCTAACTTTCTCCTACATAGAATCAGGTGGAATTATATCTAAAACCTTAAAACAGTTATTCATGATTTTCTCAACAGCCGAGACAAAATAAACCCTTGCAAATACAGTAGGAAATAAATGAGGTCTTGGATCCAACAAAACTTTAGTTTGATGATAATACGAACTCATATCACGACAAAGATTTTCTAAAAAATTACAAATCAAATTAGGTTGAAAGGTAACAATGGATTTGGTATTTAACAGATCTTGTGTTAATTCTTGAACTAGCGATGAATACATCATCAAGTATCTTAATAATATATTCCATTCTCCATCTGTAGTTAAGAGATCAAAGTTCACTTCTGATACATCAGGTAGCGGTGGGTAAATACCAGAATCAACATTCAGCTTGAAATTTTTTTGAATCGTTCGTAACCGTGCATAGTTATATAACACAAACAAACTATTTTGTGAAGATTCGTTTATATCAGCATCAGGTGTCATGAACTTTAACTTGGACTTTGTACTTATAGACAAAATGTCAAACTTTAGGGAAGCTAGAGCAACTTTTTGTATAATACTTTCCCAACTTTCTCCACAAATGTCCTTACCATATTTCATTTTGTATGTTTGCCAAAGCTTTTGTTTTTGTATTTCTAAGAAGTCAAATACTGTGGGTTGTTGTGTTACTGCATGTAAACTAATTCCATCTTCAAAACAACAAGTCTTCTGTTGCTTTGATGTATTTACATCCGATGATATCATCTGAGACAGAAGTTCAGCTTTCCGAAGGAAGTAAAAATTCCTATTAGACGCGAAATGGATTACTTTAGAGCTTGATTTTAATAATGGTGTTATACAAACGGCAGTATGCAGGATATTTGTGTACTTCTTACTACTTCTGATGCAAATCATATCAAGATTTTTATCAACATTTGTGTCCGATATGCTGTCTTGCAAGAACTGTTTGGCATCAATAATAACCACATTTTCGTTTAGATCATTTATTTTGTACTTGCTGTTTTTCAGATCTTCAAAAACCTTGTCCAAACATTCAACTTGTACAAGGTTCAGGAGATTGTTTCTTTTCTTACTGCGAGGGTCTTTACCATCAACAACAACTTCATCATCATTACAAGCAGTCAACTTTTCAAGAGAAATCAAATCCTTCCTTGCTTGATTTGAAATCTTGCAAAGGAATTGGTCCTGCAGATTATTTAAATAGAACTCTGATGAAATGCCATCTCGAAGCAACAGTTTTTGAGAAACAGATGAGAGAAACAAAGATCTTATAGTACTAATACGTTCGAAATTAGATTCCTGTGCATGTACTATTAATGCATATGGTTCAGTAGAATTTTCCTCCACACTGATAGGTGATTCAAAAATCTTCTTAAGCAAACTTGTAGTTACAGTTTTTCGATTCAACATTACAAAAGCAAGTGTCTTTCGATCATTATAAGACACAGACTGAATATATTGCTTTGACGGCTGATCACTATGATATAACGAACAATAACAAAACCCATTCTGTATTTTCTCGATAGGAAAAGCAAAATCTACTTTTTGCGTGGACTTCTTTTTCATCATGAAGCCATAGAATTTCTTACAATTGTATACGATACCAGACTTACATTTACATGTATCAAGTATATCTTTTTCATTCTGTAAAATATACAGGAGCTCTTCTTGGATTGCGTTTAAGATTAATTTTGATTCTGAGAGCATTTCAACACTAAAAAATATTGATTGATGTGTAAATATGCACTAACCCTTGTCTGATCACCGGTTACTTTCTTCGCCAAGGGACGCTAAAGCTGTAAACCCACTTGGCTAAGAAGGTAACCTGACGACTTTCGATGCTAATATGAATGCTGGCCGTGGTGTAAATTTAGGGAATTAAGTCTGAGTCTAGCCTACCGGGTAGATCAATATCAAGCTTATTAAGAACAAAAAAAGCAAGTTAAATGTATATATTTGCATTCTTGTTCAAACTTGTGCGAAAAGTTTTCTGCTTGAAATAATTTGTCCGAAAGTTTTTCTGCTGAAATTAACAAAACTGCCTGAAAGATTTTCCAACGAAATTTTTCCGACGGAAGATTTCATTGTTAAGGTATTTTAGGGTTATTTTACATATAAATTGGCTAAACTGATTGAATGCTGCAATTATCCTTGAGTAAATAAGAATTTAACAGATAATATTTGAAAGAAATTTTTGAGGTGCACACACTATACGAAACAAATTTTTGAGATAGTTATAGACCATTCACAAAATTCTTATGGAGAGATATTGAGATTAACCTTATCTGATGATTCGTATCAATTTTCATAGAGGAGTGTTTTTGTGCATACTTACTCTTAACCCTATGGGTTTTTTTGAATATCTTAAGATTAACTACCATATTGATGCCAATTTTTTCAGAAAATTTCGCAACAATTGGTTGACGTGGTTTTGAGTTATGACATTTTTGTCACGTGATTTCTGAAAAAGTTAATTAGTCATAGGACTAGCAGAACTAAAATTATGAGGGGGGGGCATCTGCATCGATACATGCGCAAAGAATCTCTAAATTATACTGGGAGTGCTTCTTGGATAGTACTCTGTCAACTAAAAAAACTTACATGAGCATCTTGTGGTTCTTGCGTGAGTATTTTTTCGATGATTTCTTCGGTGAAGCGAAGAAAAAATCGTTCAAACCTCCATTTTTTATTGAACTTGAAATTTACCGACTTTTCAAGAAAGAATGTTTTTTCAAGAAAGGAAATTATGGTAAAGGTTTGTCTACATTTAAAGAAATATGCACCACTTTGGCACAAATGTTGCTCGTCAAAAAGTAATGCCAGAAAACCTTTGACTTCTATTTAGGATTTTTTCTATATTGTGCACAACGATAATTGATTTACAACATATTTTGATGTAATTTCTATTGTTTGTTTTTATAATTTGTTCGCACTAATCTTTCAAAAACTTTTTAAAAGTGGAAACCAGCCTTCATGGCGGTTTCCACTTATAAAAAGTTTTTGAAAGTATAAAAACGCGGATGTTCACAGTCCGGGATTCCTATTAATTTTCGAGCGGATTAAATTTCAGATTTTTTGCGTGGATTTAATTTCGCGGAAAACCATATTTTTGGCTTTTCGCGGGGATTTAATTTTGCGGATGATCAAAGTTTGTGTTATTTCGAAGGCTTTTGATTTCAATAAAAGACAAAAATCACGCAGTTTGGTGAATACGAGGCCTTCATAGGTGCTAAAATAGTACAAATGCAGGTTCAAGAGCCTCATTTAGAGCCAGAAATACGAAGAAATCAAAGATAATTTTCGTTGAGTCTGATTTTTGAACTTTTCGCGTGGATTTAATTTCGCAGAAGGCAAAATATTTGGGCTTTCGCGTGAATTTATTTGGCGGAAAATGCCAAAATCCGTAAAATCTGCGAAAATTATAATCCTAATTAAGGTAGTTGCAGGTGGTAAAACCGTAAATTTTAAAAATAAAGTCTTAGCGCAGTTTAAGCGTGCAGTGGAAACCAAGCTTTAGACGGGGTTTCCAGAACAGATTCATGTCCCACATTGTGTTATTTTTATCAACAAAAATGTATGCTGTATTTTGGCAGACAGATAGTGTGGCAGAGTTTCTAAAGTTGGCTCAGGATTAACAGGAGAGTGGTATTAGGCCATAGAAACTAGTCCATCAAATTGAAACTTTGTCAATGATGGGTATATTTTCCTAAGATTAGTAAGACAAGTTACTAGAACAATTAAACATTCTATCACATGTACATACTGTCATACACATTGCATAGAAATCATGTTTTACGTTAAGGATTTTAACCAGCAACCTGTTGAAATCTGGAGTAAAAGTCCAGATTTCAGCAGGTTGGCTGATAAAATTGTTAAAGGACAACATAACGTTTCATGCAGTGGCATCAAAACATACATTATTGTCTTCAAACAACTTTTTGGTTATGTATTCTTTCTCAAATTAAGGCTCTCAGTCAGTTATTTTGACCAAAGTGGGTAAAATAAACCCAAAATTTCGTGATGCTGATGTGTGGAGACGCACAGAAAACAGTCAACAAATTAATTTGGCCATGTGGTGGTTTACAGGGAGATAAAATATATCTATTTGGGCAAACTTTGTTCACCTATAGTTTCACAATTTCTACTGAACCTACCTGATTCTTAAAAAATATGACTCTAATGCAACTGCAGTATCTTAATTTCATAACAATGCATATCTTAGATTAGTCATGTGGCTTTACCAGTGAGGACTTATATTCAAGTTTTACTCAATCAACACTATGAAATCACAGTACCAGTTTATCAAACTTTCAAGTAAAACCCACAGACTAGCGAACAACACAATTCTAATTAGTTCACGGCAAAATCAAAATAGAATGATCTTTACATGTAAGAACCAAAACACTACCTGAGACATGCCATTTATAAGGCACTTGCGCGAGGCACCAACAACACACTTCATACAAAACAGTAGAGTCCCACTACTTTCAATAGCTGTTCTTACTGTACATGAATTTACAACAAGGTACAACAATTAATGGAACTGAAATAAGAATAAAAATTGTCAAGCACGTTTCATCAATTTGCTTAATCCATGACAACGTTTCATCAATATGGTTTCCGTCCAAATAGGGGAACGGTTGATGCTATATTCATAGTAAGACAAATCATGGAGAAAGCAAAAGAACGAGGTGTAAAGTTGCATTTTCACTTCATTGAC
>JAUCNQ010102225.1:0-12000 GCA_032352715.1 Bougainvillia muscus | reverse complement strand
ATACAAAAGCTATTAAGAATTAAAACGTTTAGTTCATCATCGTGCTGTTCTGACTAGGGCTGGATCCGCCACTGGTACGAATTTTGGAGACGGTATCCTACTTTATAAAGTATAACTTTGAAGATAAATTATGTTTATTAAGGGAGCGTACTTAGGACACGTTTACATGGAAAATCGTTGCGGGCGAAATGAACTGTCACTGCTTTTGTGATTGGTTAGGTTTTTCCAACGGAAACATTTAACCAATCACAGAAGCCATGACAGTTCATTTCGCCTATAGAAAGTCTTCATGTAAACGAGTCCTTAGTATGCATAAAGACACTACTTCTATGATAAAAATGGTACGATTTGCAATACAAATTTTATGTATGATATTGGCAGTTGCACTTCATGAAAGTTAACATATTTAAATCTCTATTGTCAGGGCGGGATGCAAGAGTATGCAAACATCTGCGAAAAAATGTGAAACTATTGAAATTTCTTTGAAATTTTAATGGTTCTACCCTTCTTCGCAGGCACTTGCCTACTATTTTCAAGTTTCTAGATCTGACTCTACGGTATACAACTATTTGACATATATAGAGAAAATTTGTACCAGATTTTCTTTAACTCATTCAGTGATCGAAAGCAGCCATCTGTACGTGTTCTTCAAATTATGTGTTCTGTAAATATTTGAAAAATTCCTACAGAAGTGTCCTTGGTGGAGTTCATTTTTAGCATTGTTGCAGGCATAAAGCTTGCAACTATGCTAAAAATGCACTCCACCATGCTCGATTTTTCCGCAATTGTTTTGCAAAGTTAATTCGAATAATAATTAGTTTTTAGGATAATTTTTAACTCGTTTCTAGTTTTTACACTAGCGAATCGTATTACTATTATGGATGTGGCAATAAAAATATGCGATTGGTTAGTAGTGACACGCTTCGTTCGATTATTTGTTAAATCTGATTCGTGGGTGTTAAATGGCTCCATGGAATTATCTTATCATAAATCGCACTAATATCAGCATAGAAGAAGGCTTCACACAATGGAACTCTTTCTTGACCTTTGTTGTTCAGCTCCTGGACAGTTTTTAACCCCCTGCATGTTACACAAAAAAGAATTCGAGACTCTTTGATTCAAATAAAAACGCAGGGGGTAAATCGAAACTAGTACGACTTTTGATACATTTTTGGACCCCTTAGACTATTGCATATACCAATACGACTTGTCTAAAATCGAAAAATAAGACATGAAAGATAAATTTGACTTTTCGTCTTTTTACCGTTCAAAGTAGCAGTATGAACATTCCCTTTTCATTAACGCCTGGTGTTCATCAGGTGATTATACACACTTAGGGTTCGTCTCAAAAATTCGCTTAAATTCGCTTCACAATTCGCTTCATTATCACCTCAGATGAAGTGTTATTGCGCATACTTTGAATGCACAATAACACTTCATCTGAGATGAAAATTGACATCTAAAGCAAAATTTTGAGACGGTTCCTTAAACACGTTAAGTGTGTGTGACCATTTTGTTACCATTAAGGATTGTACACAAAATGTGTTTCCTAAATCATAACATTTTCAAGTCAGGAGGAGTGTTTATGTACATATACAAGTATCAACAAAACGAAGTTCTCTTTAAGTAAAAAACATATTTTCCACAAAATTCATACAGCAAATCTTACCATTTTGATTGCAGAAGTGTCTTTGTGCATACTAAGTACGCCCAAAGACAGTCTGTATGAATATTGATACGAATTACCTTACAAATTTTGTGGACGAGCCCTATGACTTTTTTTTGATACAGTGGCTAACATTTTTGTTACTTCCTGTTATAATTGTAAGGAACAAGAGGGTAGTATGCCTAGAGGTGTAATATTTAAAGACTCGAAAATTCACTTAAATTCGTTTCAAAATCGTCTCATTTTCATCTCAGACAAAATTTCATTGTGCATGTTATTAGAGTTCGTCTCAAAATTTCGCTTAAATTCGCTTCACAATTCGCTTCATTTTCACCTTAGATGAAGTGTTATTGTACATACAAAGTATGCACAATAACACTTCGTCTGAGATGAAAATTAATAGGAATTTTAAGCGAATTTAAGCGGTACATTTTACCAGGTACATGTCATCTCTTTAATCATACTAAAATCTTTTTTGCTGAAACATTCGGGACCGTCCACGAATTCGTATCAAATTTCATACAGAAGGAGTGTTTTTGTGCATACTTAATTTGCACAAAAACACTTCTTCTGTGATGAAAATAGTTTGTATCACAATACGAGTTTTGGGGACGGTCCCTTACTCCTGTTTAATTCAGAAGAAATTTTAAGGTGTAGTAATAACCAAGCTAGATATGCAGCAAAAGTTCTAAGGGACAAATTTCGTATCGCAAAACTTTTTTCTTCTTGTTGCTCACCCACTAAAATCAAAATTGACCCAATAAATAATTTCTACATAAAATAGGAAGGGTGCAAGAAATAGATTCATTACCCTCAAGACGGGTCAAAAAGCATGTTTTGTTTTGAAAAGAATCTCTCCGACTGTGATTCCAGAGTAGTTGCTGATCTATTGTTATTGAAGGTGTTACTTCTCCTCCTCCCTTTGGTGTTTAAATCAATATTTACTTTGATCTCTTAGAATTTACAATAACAGCAGTAAAGATGCCATCAGGAGGAGATCAAATGGATATAGAAATGATAGAAGATAAAAGTAAAAAAGATAAATTATTACAACTTCCAGTTGCACGTATAAAAACTATAATGAAAAGTAGTCCAGATTTAGGTAATGTGAGTAATGGACCGTCCACAAAATTCTTATGGAAATTCGTATCAATTTCCATACTGAAGAAGTGCGTGCTACGTATGGACAAAAACACTTCTTCTGTGATGAAAATGGTTCGTATTGCGATACGAATTTTGTTGAGGTTCCCTAAAGGAAGGATGTTTTGCAATGGCAAAAGCAAGGGAACTATTTGTTTGTTATTGGTAGGATCTAAGGGACCGTTTCAAAAATTCGCTTAAATTCGCTTCACAATTCGCTTCATTTTCACCTTAGGTGAAGTGTTATTGTAACACGTAAGTGTTACAATAACACTTTATCTGAGGTGAAAATTATTAGGAATGAAGCGAATTGTTAAGCGAATTTAAGCGAATTTTTGAGACGGTTCCTAATGAAATGGACATACATGCTTTAACTATCCTGCAGTGAAGGATGTCGTGTTAGACTTGAAAGGATTTAAAGCATTATGAGTTAATATTTTTCTAAAACATCTTCAAGTGGTGTTTTTTCTACGTACAAAATCTGAAGGAGTTAAATTGGAAACCAATGCAATAGCATGGTTTTGTAACTCCCCATTAATTATGTAGCAAATGGGAACAAACTTTGGTCGTAGAAACACACTGCAGCCATAAAGAAAACAATCGTACTTTCTTCTAGGTAATGTGAGTAATAAAGAATGTTTTGCAATAGCAAAAGCTACTGAACTTTTTATTTATTATTAGTAGGGTCTAATGAAATGGACATACATGCTTTAACTATCCTACAGCAAATTTTGCAGGATAGTTTAAGCCTGTGTGATCATTTTGTAGTGAATTAAAAGGTGTTGTAATGTTTTTCCAGGTAATGTGAGTAATGAAGGATGTTTTGCAATAGCAAAGGCTACTGAATTATTTGTTTATTATTTGGCAAAACAAGCTTATAGTGAAGTGAAAGACAAAGAAAAGTTAGATTATAAAGCACTTTGTAAGTAATGTCAATAATAACATTTCATAACTTTTTTATTAAGTTAGCATAAGGCACCATCTACAAAATTCGTATCACAAATCATACCATTTTAATGTCTTTCTTTTCTGGATACAAGTATGCACAAAGACACTTCTTCTGTATGAAAATTGATACGAATTTCCATACGAATTTTGTGGACAGGAGGAGTACATAAGATATCAAGATCCACTTGTTCGAACGTATATTTTAACTGTCATTAGGTTAATCCAGTATTAAATCTGACTTTAACCAATCAGCATTAATTTCTAATCTCTTAAAACCAGGTTAAGCTAAAGGCTGATTTCCAATCAAGAAGTTTACTACGCGTAGCGTATAATTCTGCGCTGAGCGCATACGCAGATTAATTTTCAAAATTGAAAATTAATATACGCATGCATTCAGCAGAGAATTATACGCTACGCGGAGCATATTTCTTGAGTAGAAATCAAGCTTAATCCATATTTAATCCGCGTTCGAACAACTAACGTAGATGTTATTTAACTCTGATTTAGTTAGTCTGGTATTCATCCTGGAAAAGCTGCAAATCCTGGAAAAAGGCATATTTCTTATTTTTCACTTGGGAAACCTGGAAATGTATATGCTTTTCAAACTAATCACCCTGGAAAACCTAGAGAAATGTTTTTTTGTCCTAAAAATATTTTTGCTCTATCCGTTTTACCATTTTTTGGGAGGAGGATAATATAAACTAAGTGGTTAATAAAACGTGGTAATCTCTCTTAATTATAGATAGTAAAACAACCTGCGACTTTTTTTGAGGTAACTAAGTCACAATACTGAAATTCATATCCTGGAATAAGGTGTCTTTTTGTACCATATCCTGGAAAAGATTATCTGCTATTTTCCCTAAAATTCGTAGAAAAAAGCATATAATAAAATTGTGAAAAATTAATTTCATTTTCTGTGGCAACCCTGTCAGAATTGGTTTCTGATTAGTTAAAGAAAGAATTTATACCAAATTACGTTAAGGGCCGTCCAAAAATTCGTATCAAATTTTATACAAAAGGAGTGCATTCTGTGATGAAAATGGTACGAATTTTGTTGGCGGTCCCTTATGCGTATTTAATTTGCGTTCGAACACTTGTACATTAGTACAGAAGACAAAAGAGGTAAATGATTTTCAACGATAAGTCTTAATTACGCTACTCGTTTTTCTTCTTGTTATAGCAACAGTTGTCCGTAAAGATGAAAGTTTGGAGTTTCTGGAAGGTAAGGAAAGTCTCATTCTCATCTCAGAAGAAGGGAAGTACTTTTTCTTATTCTATCTCGCGTGGCAGAGAGAGTTTGGTTTGCACGTGTCCGTCTGTCCGTCTGTCTGTAACGTTTTTGCAGTTTCCCCTGGAAAAGAGGTTTCATTATCATTAAAGGTGTCAGCGAGGTGCTCGTTTTAAACACAGCTAATAAGAGAGCATCCGTTAATTCTCAGTTTGTCAATACATATTATAACCTATTATAAACTAATATTAAAGGATTGCGTAATACATAATTTTTGAAAAATAGTTGCGTGTAATTGTAATGATAAAAGTACCTGTTTAACGAGTATCCTTTAAAATATTTTAATAATTAATAGTTGAATTTTTGTTTTTAGTGCAATATGATAAGATATGTAATAGGATAAAAATTACGTCATTTCAGGAAACGTCATTTTATTTTATTTTTTCATTCATTTCTTAGGAAAACGAAGTGGGAGAAGAGGTGAAATGATATTTTAAACATAAGATAGATTTTGTAGCCATAAATATATTCAGGCTTTGTGTGCAGCCTAGGTTTCTTCTGCTTCATGGAAAGTTATCCATGCAGTCCATTCTCAATTTCTCGAACTCTTAGGGGACCGAAGCAAAGTTCGAGTCAATTTTGCATTCTGCAACACAATGCCTTGCAGATAAAACTTCAATTTCTGGATCAGGGGTAAGTATAAAAGGGTAAGATGATCAATACAGGTGTTAGCTACTTAATAGCATTAATTTCAAAACGTCAGAACAGAAAGTCAGAATAAGAACCATTGGGGAAAACGTTGATAGAAAGTGTATGTGTGGCGAGATAGTTCACGCGTCCTTGCGTCTTGTTCCTATTCATATGCTTTATGAAGTAAGGGTGAAATTTTAAAACTACGAACAATTGCAATGCAAAATTTGATAACTACATCATCGATAAGAAGGGTGTATTTCCTGTTTATATGCTTCATAAAGTAAGGGCGAAATTTCAAAACATCATCCTCGATAAGAAGGGTGTATTTCCTATTCATATGCTTTATGAAGTAAGGGCGAAATTTTAAAACTACATTCTCGATAAGAAGAGTATACTTCCTATTCATATGCTTTATAAAGTAAGGGCGAAATTTTAAAACTGCATCCTCGATAAGAAGGGTATATTTCCTATTCATATGCTTTATGAAGTAAGGGCGAAATCTTAGAACTACATCCTCGATAAGAAAGGTGTATTTCCTATTCATATGCTTTATAAAGGGCGAAATTTAAAACTACATCCTCGATAAGAAGGGTTTATTTCCTATTCATATGCTTTATGAAGTAAGGGCGAAATTGTAAAACTACATCCTCGATAAGAAGGGTATATTTCCTATTCATATGCTTTATAAAGTGAGGGCGAAATTTTAAAACTACATCCTCGATAAGAAGGGTGTATTTCCTATTCATATGCTTTATAAAGTAAGGGCGAAATTTTAAAACTACATCCTCGATAAGAAGGGTATATTTCCTATTCTTATGCTTTAAGAAGTAAGGGCGAAATTTTAAACTACATCCTCGATAAGAAGGGCATATTTCCTATTTATATGCTTTATGAAATATAAGGGCGAATATTTCCTAATTCATATGCTTTATAAAGTAAGGGCCCGTCTCGAATATTCGCTTCAATTCGCTTCACAAATCGCTTTATTTTCACCCCAGATGAAGTGTTATTCTGTGCATACAAAGTTTGCACAAATATACTTCTTCTGAGATAAAAAAATTGATAGAAATGAAACGAATTCGTAAAGTTGCTTACTTAAGACCTTGTTTATCATTCCGGTTATCAATGTCTCCCGATAAACGTCCATCCATGCGAAGGGTATATGCCTTATTCCGATTATATACAAAGTAATCTGTTTTCTTTCCATTAATCAGTGCTTCTAAACCGCTAGGGTATATACGAATAGTACCATCTGTAGTTGCCGTAATATTTTTATCTGTTATGACCTAAAACAAAACAATTGGTATGGAAATTCATAAATTATCATGCAGAAATAGTGTCTTTGTGCATAAGTTATGGACACAAAGGCACTTCCTCTGAGATGAAAATGGCACAATTTGCAAAAATTCGCTTTATAACTTCGTTTTATTCCTGTCAATTTTCATCTCAGATGTAGTGTAATTGACACTTCATCTGAGATGACACTTCATCTGAGATGAAAATGAAGCGAATTTGAGCGAATTTTTGAGACAAGCCCTAGTATATTAGTATATCTGTTTGTTATGACGTTTTATTACAAAAACGATATAATCATACATTCAGAGATTTAGGGACCGTCTCAAAAATTCGCTTAAATTCGCTTAAGTTCGCTTCACAATTCGCTTCATTTTCATCTTAGATGAAGTGTTACAATAACACTTCATCTGAGGTAAAAATTATTAGGAATGAAGCGAATTGTGAAGTGAATTTAAGCGAATTTTTGAGACGGTCCCTTATATCCATTGTAAAATAAGTTAATGTTTCATAAATTCGATTTGTGCATACTTTGCAATGACACTTTATCGATATAAAAATGAAACGATTTCTGAAACAAATTATATTTGACTCCAAATAAAGGGAACCCCAAATGAGTGGAACTTTCGCTAAGTGGAACGAATTTCGTGGTCCCTTTGCTTTCGTTGCTCCCTTTCCAACTTTGAATAAGTGGAACATTCGCTGACTGGAACCATTTTTGCTGGTCCCATCAGGCTTTCACTTACCGAGAATCAACTGTCAAGCAAATTTTTATCAATTTAAACAATTTTGTGAAGTGATGCAAATATTTTCCTAGCGAACAGATGCCTATATTTGAGAGGGAGCCGTCCACAAATTTGTATGAAAATTCGCTTTAATTAACATACAGAAAAAGTGTCTTTGTGCATTCTTAGTAAGCACAAAGGCACTTTTTCTATGTTATAAACAGTACAATTTGAGATACGAATTTTTGGGACGGTTCCTTACCTGAAAGATGTATTTCCATAATCCAACATCCAATTTCGAATCATTGGCCATAATTGCAAAGGATTCTTTATTTATAACAAATTTGTAAGTAAAGTCAGAATGATTTGATACCTTAGCCTAAAATTATTGAAAGAAAATATTTTAGGGACCATCCATAAAGTTTGTAGAAAGATTTGTATCATTCATCATATAGAAGGAGTGTTTTGTGCATACTTATAATGCACAAAAATACTTCATCTGTGATGAAAATGGTCGTATTATGATACGAACTTTGTGGACGGTCTCTTATTTAATCCTTCTTTTTTCTTTTATGGAAATACAATGTCATTCATTATCAAGGGGGGGGGGCACATAAGCAGGTCCTAATGGTATTTAAAGTTTCCATTTCAGCTACGGATGTCCTTCACACAATGTGCAGACACCTATCGGATATCTATCGGAGCTGATAGATAACCACCTTAAATCAAACTGCCGTCCAGGAAAATGAGCCTTCACCGTTCCGAAGTGTAGCCGTATTGCAGTATTCCACATTACTCCCAACAGAATGTTTCAAATATTCACTTAAGGATAGTGTAAACCCAAAACACATGTTCAGGATAATGTTGAATATCTTTTGAACGGCAGAGATTCGTCTGATGAAAGTATACATTTTTGAAATCGTACATTTTATGAAGCGGATATTTAACATTATCCTGAACATGTGTTTTGGGTTTACATTATCCTTAAATTCGTTTCACAAATCGTTCTATATTCATTCCAGAAGAAATGTCACTGCGCTTACAAAGAAACTTATTCTGAATGAAAATTGATAGGAATGAAAAAAGAAAAGAAAAAAAGTACTAAAATAGGCTAAAACAAAACAAACGAAACACACTCATCTTTTCCACAATTAGTAGGTGACAGTTTAGTGGACCATTGATGACAAAAGAAAACAAACACACACACCTTTGTCACAATTAATGTGCAACAATTAAGTGGACCTCTTGGATACAAGAACACCATACATACTCACATTTACAAAAAACTAGATTAAACACACAAGGTAAACCATTGCCTTTGGGCTAACGAGGTCCGATTTGTCCGTGCGCCAGAACTTGCGACTCCGGTAGTAGCTTTAAACATGTTCTATTTTGCCCAAACACTCAGCATTACACAGACAAACAGGCTGGGCAAAGAAAATAAGCAAAAATATAATATAATAAAATGAAAACAAAAAACCCAAGCTTCCTTTGACAAAGAGTGACTGGGGATATACGCCGGGTTGTCAAGCCCTAAGACATGCATTCTGCTCCCTTGCAAAGACTTCTTACATGCTTGCATGAGCAAGAATCAGTGAGTGCTACTGTACATACATAAATATAGACCTGAGTGGAAAGGTAAGAGTTCGTATTGGGCTGTCTCAGCGAGACAGCTGTTATTTTTACGTTTCCATTAATATAACTCAAATAAAAGGGTTCTATGCTGCACAGTTGAACATAAGTCGACATTTCGCATGGTTATCTGTCCATAGATTGTTTCTTGTACTTCACAAAGCACCATGAATTTTAATGTCTGTATTGTTGTGCTGTCTATTAGGCCGCTGTTAGTTAATCCTTCGTTCATCGTCACCCGCCCGCATTTACTTTCTGCCTGCCAAAATCCCGCAATTTAGTTGATTATTGGGAGTTAAGCATTACATTTTCCCTGAAAACGTATTTTCTATGTTTAGACACAAGAAAATATAAAAAATAGCAAGAACATATGATCTGCCATATTTGTTTTGCCTTTTCCGTGTGCTCCGTCCTACAGCCACACTCGTTCCCAGCGCTTCTTGTTTCTTCTACTTCTTGTTGGAACCCAGGGTATTTTACTTTTCACTTCCCGCTCAACGTCTGCCATGTTGAAAAGCTGGTGTCTCACTCGTAAGTCAAAACAAAATGGTGAAGCATGTGAGAGGAAGTGTGTGATTGACGAAGTAATTTAGGGGTGTGAAGACCTCACTCCTAATGATAAAATGACACATGAAAACCAGTGGATCACGTGAAGACCTCCGTAAGTTTTCTCTGAAAAAAAATCTAGAAATAATCAAATAATCACCGCATCCCGCATTTCGTTTTTGGGTGATAAATTGACGATGAACGAAGTATTAACTAACAGCGGCATTACTCCACCATTTTGTCTTCGAGTTTGTTATTGAATCCAGGTCTAATTTACAGACTACAGAGCGAGTAAGGTGCATGGTTCCTACTTGCTACGCAGGCTGACTAAAAGAAATGAACGCAATTTCCAAAAATGATAGAAACCAGAGTTTGATTCGAATGATTTTAAATTTGTCCCAAATAAATTTGTTTTTTTAAATTTTAAAGCTGCATGGCCCCGGGCTCCACTACTCCATGATATCTTGACGAAAGTGGCGTCTTTGTCTAATATTGGTTGGACACAACTTCAATAATATGTAACGTATTCACTAGTAATTATGTGCTCAGTCGGGTGCAAAGAAAAATTAGAAACCATGTCATTTTCCAGGTGGTCTGTATTTTTTTAAGGTATCACACAGCCTACCCCACCTACAAATGTTAAGGTAAACTAATGCAACACAAACTATCACCGTTATTAAAGCTTCCATCAGACACAAACATGATATTTGATCATTTGATTCTGATTCATTTATCATTTCGGAATACTAAATTATTTCCACTCAATTCTCTCTAGAATGTGTGATATGGAGGAATGAATTTCGAAATAACTCAAGCATTGTGCATCGCTTGCCGCCATCTTGAATTTAGATTTGAAACGGCAGGGCAGGTTATTGATTTCATTAACGGTTGATTTCAATACAAACGGGATAGTAACAAGACATTGAGTAATTGCCCCAAGAGTTTTAGAGGTACCAAACCAAGCTATAGAATGAAACTATTTTTGAAAAATGTTTCAAACCTACACAAATTCATTATACAAGTTTTTTATTTTCGGTCCGTAATTTTCAAAATATTTTGAAAAATATTGGGAAATTGACTTTGAAAACAAATTTTCGTTGGTAAACATTGCTCTGTAAATCAACGATTTTCTACATATAAAGCATTTTCGTTTTACCGAACTGGAAAATTTTGGAGGAAATCGCGGCAAATAAGTAAATACAGCGTTAATATTTACTGACCTTACTTTGTAGGGAGGGGGGGTCATAAAATGTTCAAAGCTCTTCACTTCCAGTGAGTGGTGAGAGTGAAAAAATCAAAATTAAAAGGTGAATATCGCTCAATAAGTGCATAATAGAAAAATGAGTAGCGTTGTCGTTAATCACATCCTTAATACTATTATTTGGCTTAAAATAATTAATTTAGTAAGCTACATTATTTAAATTACCCTCAATAGTAGGCTAAAATGTTATCTAACTTACCCCTACAGTAGGCTAAAATCTTATTGGTACAGTATACTTACAATCTCACTCTAATAAAATACCATTTATAAGGATAACCATCGCAAAAAATTACTTTAGGAATTTTTTTTATTATTCTCAATTTTCATTCAGAAGAAGTGTCTTTAGAGCATATTTCGTATGCACAATGACAATTCATCTGACGAACTACTGTAAAGTGAATTTTTAGACAAGCACAAATTAATCAATACCAAGTGTAACGTATACTTACAAACTGCCATTCATATTTTAATTTTGTAGATACTGGGCAATTTATGTGAACAAAAGGCTCAAAATAAATACGTTCAGATAACTTGTATTCCTAAATATTAAAAACAAAATAATACTTCACACAAATGAAGAAGTGTCTTTGTGCATACCATTAGTGCGCAAAGACACTTCTTCTGTGATGAAAAGAGTATGATCTTTTGCAATACAAATTTCGCAGACGGACTCTTTGTAAACGAATTTTCATTCAGAAGTGGTATCTTTGTATAATGGTATGCACTAAGACACTTCTTCTGTGATGAAAATGGTATAATTTGAGATAGGAATTTGTGAGTGGTCTTTTAGGAATCGGAAGCAGCCATCTGTACGTGTTCTTCAAATTATGTGTTCGGTAAATATTTGAAATATTCCTACAGAAGTGTC
>JAUCNQ010102224.1:0-20411 GCA_032352715.1 Bougainvillia muscus | reverse complement strand
CAAGAAATAACTTATTTCAAATCCACAAGTTACACCTACGTCATCTGCTCTGTGAAATGTATAAAACCTTCAATTCTACAAACCCTTCTTTCCTGGAAAATATATTTCCACAGAAAGCTGTTTCCTATAATCTTCGGATAAAGAATCTAATTACTCTACCAAAGGCGCGATCAGCGCGTTTTGGAACTGATCCATTCGTTTTCAGAGCTGCTTTTATCTGGAATGCATTACCAGATCTAATCAAAAGTGCAGAATCTTTGTCATGTCTTAAAAAGACTCTCAACAAGATAAAAAGGGTTTTGTTCTTGTAAGATCTGCAAATAGTGGCCATTTGACATTGCAGGTATGACTGGTTATCCCTTTGGCAGAATCGAGTTTACTCCGGTAAGCTGATGTGGAGAATAAGAATATGCTAAGGGAGTGGTTGGTTTTTCCATGCTGTGCAGTTGATCTTAATTGATTTATTATTTTTTGTAACTACTTGTAAATCAACTTAAAATAAAGAAGAAATAAATGTATAGTGTATAATGTATATACACCGTGATTTGTCTGATCGTACATTTAGTTAAACAAATAGAAGTAATTAGATTCTCGTAGGTAATGTTGTCGGTAGGGCATTCCGCGGTCATCTCTCAATTTTTGTGTTTTAGTCTACTTTTAAGATAATACGCTTAGTAGGCTAAAATTATAAACAAATCTATTTTGGCCATGCATACATGCCGGGTCAGCACACACGCCGACACTTGTGCATATAGGCTACATGCATTCCTTCCTATGCTATGTATGGAGTGGAATGCAAGTAAATACCATTGCATATGACTAGAAGACTGCGAAAGAGAAGACCTTTTTACTGCGAAGAGACTGAGAGAAATGAAATGAATTGAAACGAAATGAAGTGAAGTGAAGTGAAATGAAATAAAATGAAATGATATATTATGAAAAAGAGAGTTACTTGTTAAAAACAGAAATAGCACGTTTATGGGGCCAGAAGATATGTCTTTAAAAGAGAAAGGAAAGCAAAGAAGAGACATTGGTGAGACTTGTTGTTCATTTTCTTTAGCAAGGTGGTTATACATCTTTACCTTTCCTTATGCTTTATATTCTACTGCTACTATACTGTAGCTAGACTATATACATATATATGCCTCCTGCCAAATAGGAATGTTTTTATGTGATAGACAAGACATATGTGTGGAGAGGCAGAATGTGCCACTGGAAAAGCAAATTCAAAATCTTTTATTAAATTGATCCCTATCTCCGCCAACTCAGATCAGCGTATGATGAGTAGCATAGTTGTTCAGGTAATCTGAATCTGTGCTGTAAACTTTGGGAGCTGAGAGCAGATGTGGCGCTCCGCTTTTCAGCAATTCAGCACCCTGGTCTAGCGCAAATGAAAAGGGGACAGACTCTCCATCTCACTTTTCGGCTGATAGGAATAATAGACCACCCCGATCAACTTACTTACTTACTTATTTGCTCTAAAAATTAATAACGATACAAAATCTAAGTCGAACTGGTCAAATTTGCCTCTCTCCCTCTTCTGTATTCGTTGAACTTTGTACCGAAAGATGAGGAAATGTTTATATTAAGAGAAATAAGTTTAAATTGTTTTTTAAATTCTTCGAATAACTCTAAATTACGCTTTTTCGCTGTAAAAATTTATAACGATACAACATCTAAGAAGAACCGGTCAAATTTGCCTCGTTTGCCTATTTTTTGCACTCGTTGAGCTACCGAAAGATGATAGAATGTTATATATTAGCAGAAATTATCTAAATTGTTTTCTAAATTCCGCGAATCACTCTAAATTATTCTTTTTTTGTGTAAAAGTTTATAACGATACAAAATCTGAGTAGAACCGGTCAAATTTGCCTCGTTTGCCTATTTTTTGTACTCGTTGAGCTACCGAAAGATGAAAGAATGTTATATATCAGCAGAAATTGATCTAGAAATTTAGTACCTTATGGGTACGAGAATCATTCAGTCTGTAGGGCTGTTTTCATTAATCTTATTCTTGTGAGTGAGTTTTATGTTTAACGCGGTTAGCCTCCGATAGTACGAGGAACTTATTTTCAGCAGGGACCGCGGCTTAAGTTGAAGGCCCTGAAGTATTTAATGCTTTTCTGAGCAACACGACTCCCTGAAGGGTAAGTGCTCCCCTAGACAACCTCCTGCAACACCCGGTGATCACTGTGAACCATCTACTCAATTTCCCTCACATCGTATGGGTTGACCCGAGGAGCAGCTTTTCAGACATGATCCCAAGCATGCCGAGTACGGGTTTCGAACCCTCGACCATCATATTACAAATCCAATGACTTACCCACTAAGCCATGCTCCCGATTAAAATCTATGTTTTTCTTCCAATTCTTTATGATTAAGACAGCCAATAAATAAGGGATTAGTAAGAAACTCAGTAAGAAATTATATAGATTTTTTGCAACAGATTATATGGATTTGAAGCTCGTATATACTCTAGGGGAAACATTGACTATAAAATTGAGTAAGTATGCATAAGGCAATTCTCCTGTATGATAATTGATATTAATTTCCATACAACTTTTGTGGACGGTCCCTTAACCAATTATTAATTAACTGAAATTTCGTGCTGATTTATTATAAGGTAGTTTTTAATGTTCAGTTAAAACTAATTCCAAATTTTTTCAACTTTTCAACAGAAATATATCAAACTGAATATGAAATTTTACCTAAAACATTTACAATTTTGTAGTTATGAAATAAAAAAATTTCCATCAGAATTTAAACCTTTTTATAAGTATAAACTATCCCAAACCATTTCGAATTTATTATGCAAAATATTTTTTTGTGTGTGAACTTTTCATTTTTTTAAATATGTTCTAAAAACATTGAACAATCATATTTTAAGGGCACCTAAACTTAACCCATTCAAGGCCGCAAGCTACTGTGATTACCAATCATTGTTTGATTTCTGCTATTGCAACTTCTGAGAAATGTCTTGAACAGCTGCCCCACAACGGAAAGTTGGAACAACTACCGAGAACAGAGAAACAACTGTGTTAAAGTGTTAAGAGAAGTAAAAAGAAACTTTCACTCCTCTCTTGATTTAAAACATGTATATGATAGCAAAAAGTTTTGGAAAGTAGTTAAGGCTATCCTTTCAGTAGAACATTGCAGTGACAAGTTGACGAGAAGAATTGAAAATGACATGATCATAATAGATAACACCGAGATTGCCAACACCCTGAATAAATATTTCGTAAATGTTACATCTTCACTAAATATAGATAACATACCACATGAAAATATGATGATAATAATAGTAATACAGAAGACGACATTGAACAAATCATCCGGCTGTACCATTATGGCTTTAAAACAAAATGTGAGTTAATTTTAATTAAAGTAATTTGAAAGATAAGAAATCCGTACCAAAATCAGATATCCCAACAAAGATCTTAAAAGAATTTGATGAAACATATGTTGAATCCATATCCATATATTTACAATTATTGCCAAATATCTGTTACCTTTCCAGATATATTGAAGAGTGCATGTGTGACACCTCATTTTAAGAAAGGCAATAAATCAAACAAAGGAAACTACCGGCCGATAAGTAAATTGCCAAATATTTTAATCATAATCGGTACGGTCTTTATTGGCTCGAAAAGAACGGCGGGGGAGGGGCCTTAGAGCCCCTGAAGATCTCGAGACCTAATAACGTTAGAACCTTAAACGAACTAACGTAATCATTCACAAATTTGATTTCTAATTGATAGAACTTAGTTGGAGAACGAACTTTTTTTGGACAACGATGTCAGTATTCCCATAAAAAAATAAAACAATAGAATCAATTGATGACAGACTACCATAAGTATTTCTGCTGAAGTCGGTAGATGGTTAAACTTCAAAGTTAGTAACGTGTCAAAAACAACTGTATACATTATGAGTCTAATGGGAATACTGACATCGTTGTCAAAAAACAGTTCGTTCTCCAACTGACTTCTATCAATTAGAAATCAAATTTGTGAATTATTACGTTAGTTCGTTCTTAATACTTTGCATGTGGTTAGACCAGCCTTTAACCCTATTTCTACTGGGGGGGGGGATATTTTATACATTTTGAACCACTTTATGTTAGCCATTGATACTCGGTGACTTTAACCCTAATCTGGGGGGGGGGGAGCAATTCGCCCCCCTCCCTCCGGGTTTTTTTTAATAAGTTTTGTTACCAACATGCTATCATGCCAAAACTTTTGCACTCTTAGTTTAAATCTATTTCACATCTTTTGGCAAAGTTTCATGTCAGCAGGTTGGGTAGATCAGATTTTATGGGTCATTGTTCAAGACCACCTATAAAATTTGCATATTTCTCTTTGAAAATTTGCAATATTTAAGAACCCTGTAACTTCTGAAGTATATGACATTTTGACTTGAAATTTAGAACTAAGGTAATTTGCCACGCGATAAATTGATTGAAGACGTCATTTTTACCGCATTCGGAAAATGTTTTGTTTTCAAAAAGTCCGGAGAGGGGGCGGATTCGCACCCCCTCCGATTATATTTTAATAACTTTTTTTCCTTGAAAGCTATCATGCCGAAACTTAGCCATGTGTAGTATTAATCTATTTCACACCTTTTAACAAAGTTTCATGTGAGCAGGTTGGGTAGATCAGATTTTATGGGTCATTGTTCAAGAAAACCTATTGAATTAGCATATTTTTCTTTGAAAGTCTGCAATATTTAGGAACCCTGTAACTTCGAAAGTATATAACATTTTGACTTGAAATTTGGGACAAAGGTTCTTTGTCACGCAATAATTTTATTGATAACGTTTTTTTCAGGAATCGGAAAATTTTCGGTTTTCCGGCAAAAAACTCCGGAAGATTTTCCGGAACTCAGGTTTTTGGAGCCAAAATCCAAGATGGCGGCCTATTTTTACACTGAAAGTAGTTTCGAGACCCAGTTGCAACCTATAACAACTGTTTTACACCTGTTTTTCCAAGTAAACCTGATAATTTTAGCGGAAATGAAGGTACCGACATATAGGGGAAAATGAGACGTTTTATGACGTCATTACGACGTCGATGACGAAAACGCCCAATTGTTCCTTATATGGTGAGTTACTATCGTGCCAAGTTTCATTACCCAAATCTTAACCAATCAGGAGATCTTACGGGGGAGGGGGCGATTCGCTTCTTTCAACTTCTAAAAATTACCCTAACGGAAGTTAGATTGGGGGGACAAATATCCCTTTACGTAAATCACTTGTTATATGCTCCTAAAGGTGAAATACATGCTCCTGTTTACTTTTACTACTTGGAAAATTGCCTGTCTCGATAAAAGTATAACTTAGCAAGGTGTGAATGCAGTAATTAAAGCAATAATTCGAATTACAATGACGTCATTGTTATGACGTCATAATGACGTCATTGGTCATTATATGCGTCTCATATTATAATGACATGCAAATTTGTTTGATTGATTCAAAAAAGATGCAGAATATACCTAAAAGCAAGGTATATTATTTGGCAAACACGAGGTCCTAATTTATAAATTATCAGAAATTGAATAGTTTGACAACAAATGTCATGACAAAAGACCCCTAAAATTTGAACAAGACCATAATTTATTTCGAAATCTTCAGAAAATGCGTCAAATGGATAGAAACTGAAAGTCACAAAATAACAAATTCGTAGCAAAATCCTAAAAAAGGTTATGCCAAAAAATACCATAGGGGTTCAAAAAGCCGAGTTGCTTCTGTCCTAATGGACCTGTCAAAGGCATTCGACGGTGTTAATTACAAACTTACATTGCGAACCATATTGCCAACGGTTTTTCAAAGAGTGCCTTGAAGCTTATTTTCAGTTACATAATTAAATGGACGCCTGCACAGTGTCGGTGTTGAAAATGAGTACGGTGAATTAGAAACACTAACCGTTGGTGTACTACAGGGATCTATATTACGTCCTCCCTGTTTCACATTTACATCAATGATATGTTTTTCTCCATAACAGATTTGTCACTAGGTATGTGTAATTAATACAGATTGCAATTCTCTGCTCACTTCTGGAAATGATCTTTCATTTATAATAAAAACGCTTGGAATCTCGAATGCTTGTTTTGAGTAAGAAATTCAATTCAAGAAATATGGTTTATAATTATATTTGAACAAATGTCAACTAAGTGTCGTTGTAGCCAAAATGAAAAATCAGTTTCGCTAAGTCTTAATGGTGAAACTGCTCGTGAAGTTAAACATGTAAAGTTAGTTATTAGGAGTAACTATAGATATAATAGCTCCCTCACTCAAAACATGTTGAACAGTTGTGTAGGAGAGTCAGTGCTAAAGTTTTTTAAACTATAATTTAATATTATAATTTAACTCCCTGCGAATTTCACGAATATGTAAAGCGACATGAAACATTCAATAATCAATCAATTCGCGCTTACGAAGTTTTTCGAAATTTCTTGAAACTGGCAAAATGTTCTAAAAACATTTTCAGCAGGGTACCTTTGATAAAAAAAAGTATCGAAAGTAGTCCTTCCTTCTGTATTCTCCTATGAAATCGTTTTAAAAGTGCCCTAAAATAATTTATTTCGATTCTTTTTCTTAGGGTTTTTTACTTTGCCCTTCACGGAAGTTATTCTTGCGAAATATTTGCAAGCATACTTATTGAAAATTTATCGCAATTGTTTCGTGATTTTTTCTCCTTGCGAAAGTGTTGAAAGTACAGCTGGTTAATTACTACTCAACTATCAGTTTTAAGAGTTAGCTATGTAGCTACTATATCACTAAGTTGTTTGTGTGCTTTTCCAGTGGCATTTCTGCCTGCTTGCATACGACCAACCATAGCACTAACAGGCTAATGTTCCACTTTCTGTTTTTTTGTATTTTGGCTGTGGCTGTTGTGCAAGTCATCACATCCTCTTATCTTTAAAGAAACAGCTCTACTGCAACTACCACTGGTGGTAGGACTGATAATAATTAAAATT
Organism: Bougainvillia muscus; assembly: GCA_032352715.1. NCBI lineage: Eukaryota > Metazoa > Cnidaria > Hydrozoa > Anthoathecata > Bougainvilliidae > Bougainvillia > Bougainvillia muscus. The sequence continues at coordinate 13,439 of JAUCNQ010102224.1, read as the reverse complement.
ATAATAAAATACATGTTACATACAAGGTAGAAGCCAGTGATATTGTCTTAACTGAAAAAAAAAACATTTTAGTTCCAAAGCAAAACCTCTGAACCAACTTCTTCCATCGGAACCAGCAAGAGGAACAAACAAATACCAGATTTCGTCCAGAACGCATTTCTCATAATGAACCTCATGCAATCAATGCATTCCGGACTTTAAATTCTCTCTATATATTCCGTATTTAAAGGTTCCCAGAACCTCATTTCATTCCGGCTCCGCCAATCTGCATTTTAGCCGTTTGTGGAAATTGGTACGGCGAGGCAAACCAAAACTATCTCTGCATCTCTGAATGGCTGCAAAACTTGTTATAACGCACACACTCACATCTTAGATAATTCATGTAGATCTATCAATGAAGACTTATATTCAAGCTTACTCAATCCACTCTACAAATTCACAGTGCCGGCATATCAAACTTACAAGTGGATAAAACCCACAAAGCAGCAAATAATACAATTCGTACACACACACACAGAGTCCTAAGGAATACATCTCTCTGCTAGCACGAGATGTAACAAGTGAATACATTATACTGAAACCAGAATTTGAACAAAGTCATGAAGGTTAAAAGAATGCTAATAGAGAGCTTGCGCATAGTCTAATCTACGACGTCAATGAAGATTTTACCTTTGCGTATATAGGCTATATCCATTCCATCCCGCAGGATGGAATGCAAGTAGCCTATATGCACAAAGGTAATAAGAGCGTCACTATGGTAGATTAGACTGTGCATAAACTCCCTAAAAAGGAACAAGCAAAGAGAACAGTTAGTATAAATTTGGTATCTTCTGGTTGAAATTATGTACTCGCCAAGATAATCATATTTATGCGGAAATTTTTTTTGGGATCGTCTGTAAAACACCTATACATACTGCGAAAAACCATTTTTATTAACCATTAACCATTAAAACGTTCAAAACTAATAAAGCTGATGTTTAAAGATGAAAAATGTAATCAAAAACCTTCTTTTCCGGAAAACTAAAAAAACATTATAAGTGATATCGTACATACCTCCACTATTACAAACACTTTTGCCATCATTTATAAAGGTCTTTGGATGAGTGACCTAAAAACAAACATTCATATTTGGCGCCATAAAATGCCGCTTCATATATCATTCATAATAATATAATTACTCCAAAGCTATTAATTGATTTCTCACCAATTTTCATAACATAAATCACTTTTTAGATTTTATAGGGTTTGTTCTATTCATACAATGTAATGTCCATATGTATACACCTATCAGTAATTGTTATTATGCTGAACCGCGTCGGAGTCGAAGAGAGAAAGGCCTTTGATTTGCTAACATTAACGTCTGTTGGATTAATATGCAAATTCCATGCATTATGCATTTCTCTACGACTAACAAATTACACCAAACCCTTAATCAAAACACCATCAAAATAAGTTACAGCTGCACTAAAAACATAACACGTATCATCAAAAGTCATATCACAACAGTAACCACCGAGAATATCATTAATTACCGAGATTGCAACAGCAGTGACAAGAAAACAATCAAATGGAAGAAAAGTGTTGCACCAAAAATGCTGTGTATAAATGCACAGTGACGTAGCACGGCGATGCAAACAGAGTTCATATCGGAATATCTGACGGAGAGTGGAAAGGAAGGTACATCAACCATAAAAAATCGTTTAACAACAACAAATACATGAACGAGACATCTTTATCAAATCATGTGTGGAGTTTAAAAGGCAAAGGAAAATCACCTTCATTAACCCAGAGGAGGGAGGGGGGGCGAAAGTGCTCGCAGCATGTTTCACCCCTGTAACTCCTGATATATGAGAGAGTTTGACGTTTTACATTGTCATTTTTAACATTGAACTATATTTCTGTGGTCAAGCAATTACTGGCTATTGTTTGGAACCACCTCGCTTTTTACAGCCCTTTGAAATTCATGAATTTTGTAATTGCTGTATTTCGTTCATTATTTCAGATATAAACTTGAAACTTTGCACGTGAATGTCTGTTAAACTTACTTTTCTTTTGAGCCAGGGATTTTTCCATTTCAACAACATTTTCCGAAAAAACGAAATTTCCTCCAGAAATCCGAGTTAACGTATGTTAAAAAGATCAAAAACCTGCAAAACAGATAACTCCGTCTTAGTACATGGTTTTTAAAGTGCTCAGAGGAGCACAATGTCTTTAGTTAATGTTTTGGATCGGGACCTAAACATAGTGATTTTACCCAATTTTTGACGTTTTGATGTTGTCATCATAAAAAATTCTTGCACGCTTAATTTCAAAGTCCGTTGCATGCAACGGATTTTTTTTTATTTCCAATTGATATAATATTTTCAAATATGCCAAGGTTAAGGATTTTGGGTCATTTGAATAGGAGTTAAAGACGATTTAATTAAATCCGGGAGTAAAAAGGAAAAAATTATTCATTTAACAGTAATGCATTAATCCAGAACGGAGTTCTACAATACCCTTAACCTTGGTTAGGAGTGCAAAGATATACCTCAAAACTAAGTTAACCCCCCCCCCCTCCCGATTTTCTTTTTTTTTTTCTAGCCTGTAGATCATCGAAATTTTCTAAAAATTAATTCCATAAATTCACCTAAGTGTAGAGCTTCAAATAAGAACATAATATACTCAAGGACTATATATTAAGAATGAAACTGTAACACGACCCCGGTCTCAAAATGTTGGAAGGCAAAAATTTCACCATATTGTTCGTACCAGTCCTAGGAATCAATTTCAATCAAAATACTATAGGGCTGCTAATACCCCCTTATTAAAGTCAAATTCAACCCTAACTGCGATTACGTCATCACAATTTTTGTGTCACGTGACTCTTTACGTGATAGTGAACATTCCTGCCAAGTTTTAAGTTCTGAAGTTAATTGGTTCTAAAGGTATCAATGGAAGGGAGCGCGAAAAAGACCTTCACAGGCGTTAAGAGTGTCAAAAAGGTCGGTTTAATAGCGTTAAAGTGGTCGATCATCAAACGCACTCCTGGACATTCAAACATGTCCAAACGTTGTTTATTATGTCTTAATGAAAAGTTTGCAATTACCCAATACGAAAACCCAGAAGAATTGCTGAACAAACGCTCTGAATTAACATCAAAATAATTCAAATTCCTGCTGAACAACTAAAAGCAAAGATTGATATAATTTCTGTGCAGCGAAAATATATCAATTGAAAATCACTACCTCTATCCATGACTTATTTTTTACCAATAGGGAATCTAGCGCATACTTCGTATTTCGTCTACTACATCATTATTGTTTATTGTAATGAATTATGGTTGGAATTGTTGACTGTGAGGATTTGATTGATTGTAAGTGATGTCTCATTCAAACAGGCGTCACTGTCAGCCAATCAAAAGGCATTTCTCTCTTCGATTCCCACGAGATTCAGCACAATATCAGTTACTGATAGATGAATACATATATGTTAAAACTTTTTGAAAGTTGTACATATGCTTGATAATTGCGTATAGCATGAAACTTCAAGTCGCATATTTGTGATAAATTATACACAAGATTACATATATCAGTTCTATTTTTTTTTTAAATTATTGAGCACTCAACGTACTTAAAATTGATTTTTCACAATGCTAAAACGCTGCGTTTCAAAGTCTAAAATGCCCATAATGACTTTAATTTCATCGTTTCTCAGTTTCACATTCCTAACCTAACATTAAGGAAGAAAACAACGTTGAAATTCTTTTTGAAAAGATATATGTCATGGATCGTCAAAAATGACTTCACGTGGTCAAAAAATACAAAATGGATTCTTGCACGTATACAGACTATTTAATAAATGATGAAATATGTTGATTCAAGAAGCTTTTTAAGCGGTTTATGAAAGCCTTTGCTGGTTTTAGGACAGTCAAACTTTTAAATGTGCCATATCAGCAAAAAAACACTAAAAATCTGTTGATGACGTCATAAAAATAAGGACATTATTGCTGATGGAGCAGATATAAATCAAAATCAGGATAATCAGTTTTGGATAATAAATCATTATTTGACATTTAGAAAGAAATTCTAAAAATGAAATTAAAAAATCATATGTAATCATATGTTATCGGAACTGAAAGTATAAATTAAGAGTCTGACAGTACAAAATAACCCCCCCCCCCCTATCACATTTTTATACGTAACTTCTGAACGGTATGGTATTTTTGCATAAAATTTTGTGACTTTCCCCAAATTTTATATGAAAGAACATGGTAAAAAACAAATTCAATAATTTTTTGCGGAACGGAAGAAGTGACTTAATTGTCAACAGGTGGTAGAAAAAAGAAAAAAAAAGGATTTTTTATTTATTTTTAAATATGTATTGTTACATATCATTTTTTCACAAAATTTAAGCTGATAACGAAAATAATTGAGATATTGCCAGCTGTTAAAAGGAAATTCTATTTTCGCGAAAATTAACAGCGGAAATAATATATGCTGACGTCATCAAAAAAGTAATGACGTCATCAGAAAAATAATGACGTCATTTTGTTCAGAAGGTGATAGATACTAACTGTGCAAAGTTTCATCATCATACCGTATGTTGTTCAAAAGTTATGCAGGGGGGACGGATTCCCCCCAAGGATGAGGAGCCCTAAAAAGCCCAGGGCTAATAGGGTTAAACTAATAGGAAGTTTACTGCTTAGTGAACTGTCCACAAATTTCCTAAGAAGATAGTACTATTTTCAATGTACAGGAGTTATATTTGTGTAATGAAAATTGATGCGATCTTCCATACGTATTTGGTAGACATTGATCTTAGTGGACTTTACCTTGCTGGAAAGAAGAGCTAATATCTTTTCTCCATTGTCATCATCAGATTGTTCCATTAAGAAATAACAAACGTCATCTTTATACGCTGTTTCGTAACAGTGTTTGTCTAAATTACATTTTAAATTGCAATTTATTTTTGAACATTTATTAATAATCTTTAAAATCCTGTTGTAATGAATTTCTTGTTGTGCCACCTCCATATAAATTCCTGAAACATTGTATGATGTGTATTCCCAAACAAATAAACAAAAACATAATATGTAACCGTTCATTTTATATTCGTCAACACGACACATGTCGAACGACATTAAAAGATTATACCAACACCGTTACAACTAATAGAGTTTTTATAGAACATTATAGAATTATTTGTATTATTAATACAAATTTTCCCATCTATTATTAATTTCGTATATATAACACTAATTTAATAATTTAATAATTTTGATACAAAAACACACGTCACAATAACTAAAAATACCAATAGTATGTCAAGATTTTATTGACTGGGAGAAACCCAGTCTTTGTACACACTTGATTTTATTTTACACAGTTAGTGAATATTTCCTGACATTTTGAACACCACCGATAACACTGCGCAGCTCAGAAAGTTCTGATCGGAGTACTGTAATTTTATCCATTTGATCGATTTTCAAAGCAGCAAGGTAAATTAAAGTGACGTAGTTTAAAACGTATACGTAATTTTTATCCAATGATATGTCACATCGTGTTCAATTAAAAAGAATAAAAACTATTAATTATTAAAATTTTAATTAACTCGTTAAAACATTGCAATTTTACATAAAGTTACTGTGTAAATATTAAGCATTACCTATAAAGTATTAGTTTATAGACTTTTTCACACTGAGACTACAAAACATTTATAACAGAAATTAAAGCATGGTTTTCACTAGCCACTAGCAATGCAAGTATTTAATGCAAGCAATATGTAACAAAATTTTGTTCTTCGAAGTCAACAACTTTTGGTATTATTTCAGTTTATCATTTCACATGTCTGATAGGAAGCAAAAGGTAGTCCCTTGCTCTACAGCCAGGAGGATAAAGGTGGTGTGAGTTCGATCCTCACTACTTCTAATATAAAACTTTTGGTATCTTGGAAGACAAACATTGCATGCATCATGCATCAAAGGTGAAGGAAAAATGAAGGCTGGCAAACATTAAATTGCGCAACACTACTACGGATACGCACAAAATGGAAACCAAAATAGAAACCAAATTATCTCTGCTTCACGAACTAGAATTAGCTGTCGCGTGATATATGCTGCAAAATCAAACCTCAAAAATGGCTAGTCCAAATTGATGGTAACCACAAGTTTTAAATGTTTCAAGGAACTTTCCCTGCATTGTTCCTCCCAGTCATTTAACCGGGCGGCTTCTTGTTACCAATAGTATGTCCAGATTTTATTATTGGTCTTTCTGTATCAGTGTTTATTACCAGCGTGGAACTGTACACTAGCTAAGCAACGTTCAGATGATGGATAGGGTGGAAGCAGTTAGGGCGCTGTTATGAACAGCAGGGGCTGTAATGCACAGCATGGGAGGCTGTTATGAACGGAATGTAATATTTATGGTGCTGTATGCATAGTATGATTGTGTGAGATGTGTTTATGCACTCCACAATATGATGGGGGCGTGTAATGTGTTTATGCACAATAAGATTTAGGGGGCACGTGGCTACGTGGAGTACGGGGTATATTTGATTCTAGGACTACATTATAGTGTACACGCCATTTACGTAAGAATATAAGTAGGCAGTCGCCACTTTTATTACAAGGATACTGACAACATAGGTTACCTCCAATAAGTAATATAACAGTGCCTCTCGACACAGTTCCACTTTTACCATTCCAAATTTGTCTGTTCTCTTTCCCCAGCCACACCGATTTGAAAAAAAATTGATTCTGGAATGATTTGGTTACATTTTCCCAGGTATCTTGCATCAGAACACTGTCCTCAAATTTTTGCATCAGAAGAAAATGAATACTTTGTCCACTGTATGTAACTAAAAACGAGACATTCAAGATAGCTCGAGCACAATTTTCTTGATGAAGATATGAAAGTCACCACTGACATTCATTAGACCACCTCTGTTAGTCTTTACAATCCATTTCTTCGTGTAATCTAAAAATGATGAGTGTGAATCTTTCTCTTTAGATCTCCACAGCATTAAGTAGTGTCTCACTAATTTACCTTCAGGCGTAGTTTTATGTTTTATACTTTTCACAGTGAAAACAACACATACCCAGCAACATATCTTATTGTTTCTTCTTCTGCCTTGTCCAGTTTCAAGTTGTATACTTTCACTTCTTTAGCGTTTCTTAGCTTCTCACTTATATATTTAAGTCCAAGCTGTAAAATTTTATTTGATAACATCTGATAAAGAAAATTACATGTGTGTCTACTAGGTATGGTCACATTCAAACATTTAACATGATTAACAAATATCATCACTTAAAATATTACGATTGAAAAATGAAAACATTTTTTCCTTGCCTACAGTTTTAACAGAATTGTAATTAATAAAGTCAAAAATCTTTTTTGAAAGAAAGCAGGCCAAATTCTCTGCATCCATTAAATTTAATGAAAATGCACTACCAATGTCACTAGCTACTTGAAAACATATTTGCCAGGTTTCCCAAACTTTAAAAAGGGATCACTACAGACTTCATGTAACGCCATCTGGAAATTTGTAGCTGCCTGTTCAAGAAACTCTTTTTTACCCAAGTAATCTAAAATGAAAAGAAAAGATAATGTATTCTACGAATGTATTTTTTTTATGAAACTCTAGGCTAAGATTTGCTAAAAATCAAGAAACATTTAGGAAACTTAAGCAAAGTGGTGAATGTGGTAAAGAAACATGGACAAACAAAACAAGTATATCAGTCAATTTCACTAGATCATAATATCATTAAAAAGAAGTAAAGTAAACAAAATAACCCCATTATAAACTTATCGAATTCTCACATTCAAATTTTGAATTCAAACATTATTATAGTAATTTGGAATAAATTGTAACATTTGAGGCTCATAAATTAAAAATTATGAAACTGAAGGCTCAAGCAATTGCTTAGGTTTCTTATAAAATCAACATGTAGTGTCACATTCAGTTGCTTAAATAATCAAGATGGAGATTCTCGTTGGTAAAAAGTTTAATTTGCAGCATAGATCAGACCCCTGGCAATACAAAAGCACTATATGAAATATTTGTACTTGTAATATTTGTATAATATTTCTAAAAAAGGACCATCCACAAAACTCGTACATTGGCATATGTACCAATTTTCATACAGAAGTGTTCTGTGTATATTACAAATGCACATAGACACTTCGTCTGTGAAGAATCACAGAAGAAGTCACAAAAACATGCTATGAATTTTGTACTTTAGTTAGTCCCTAATAATGTTCACTATATTTTATTTAAATTCTTCTACTGCTCCCAAGATGATACATGTAAGTGTGATGGATTGTGACCTTTTGATTAATAGAGTCTGTATTATATTTACATATCCAACTCTTGACAGTCTCTTTCCCCAGTAAAACCTTTTTAGACCAAAGAATAATTATAACAGAGTTATCGGCATTCTGAATGCTAGCCCCCCACCGATCGATACTTATAATAAAAGGATCAGTCAATTTTGTATCTTTGTGGGGTTTTTTCTGGGGTTTTTCCTGGGTTTTTTTCTGTTTTTTTCCTGATAATTCTAAAATAAAAATTTATATATATATCATATTCACCAGGATTTATAAGATTACTCAGTAAGAATACTTTTAGCATGGGGATACCCATTCATAAATGTTCTAGTAGGACCACCAGAAGAAAGGGTAGAAAATTGTTTACACTGACTTCATTTTACGACAAGGAATATAATAGACTTTATTTGTTACACTCTTCTTGCTTGTCAGCCAGCGACAAACTTAAAACAGAAAATTATTTTTCCTTGTGGTTGCTGCACGAGGGGGTGTAGCTAGAGAGCTATATGTATATATAGCTTTACGTTTTTACGTAGCTCGCTAGCTAGATTGCTGCCTAAAGAAAATTGTTCTATGATAAATATTTTATGAATTAGTGCTCTGAATTTTAGTAGAGTTGACCACAAAGGTGAGCTGATACTAGAAGGGAAGAACAAAGATACGAGTATTTGAATTTGTAGTTAGAGAAGATCATTGTAGGAATTTTCTACATGCACGTATGCATCTATGTAGTAATTATTCAATAACCTGCTGTAAAAGGTTTCTTAATAGCTATAGTAGCTATTTAGCTAGCTATATATCTACACAAGGATTGATCTACACAACCTTACAACAATACAAACAAAACACATTTAAAAATGTTTTGCTCACCTTTCAAACATTTATGTTTCTCTAAGTTCTTTTTGCTTTTATAAACTTTTTGACAGACGTTACATTTATGCTGAACTTCCACTTTCTTTTCATTGAGTATATTCGCCGGTACCAACAGGTCATCTTCATTCACAAAAACTATTTTGGCAGTTCTATTAGGTAGTTGTTATCATCATCATCTTCGTCTGTTTCATACCAATCTTCGTCTTCCACATCTACATATACATCATCAGGAGTTACTTCATCAAATACACGAAATATACTGATCTCTTCATCGAGAATATCTCGATTCTCAAGAAACCAATCAAGGATATCTGATAAAATATCAACGTTGCTTGCACTTCGACCATCTGCGTCTTCAGTCATTTTTTATTCCTAATCGATTCATCTGTGACTACTTTGTGCCGCTTAGAGTTGTTTCATCTATACGCATATTTAATTTCCGTAGCTAATTATGCAAAATAACAAAGAGCTTTCATTTAATTTATTCGTCGGTTCGCTCTTTGATAACAGAGGCTGATCAATACAAAAACAATAGCCTTTGTTTCGCGCTCTAGCCAACTCCGCTCTTATACATCTTTGAGTAGAAGTACTATTCACAACTTAATGGTACCACCAAGACAAAAAACACGAAACAGCGCACGGTATAAACATCTTATCAACGCACGAATACCACCAAAAACAAATTGCAATGAAAAGGCAATTCATCCCGATTTCCATTTTACTAGTGCTCAGGTTGGCTTAGCGAATGAACTATCATTGTTATGTGAAAACAATACATTATATTTGTCAGTAGATAACAAGAATAAAGTTGAGGTTGGAATACCGGCAACCAGCAGACGTAGCAAGATAAGTACTTTTTCTGAGAGAAGATGCCGTAAACTATAATGATCATGATTTTCCTAACCATAACTGCAAACTAGTACCTGCTGGATATCAGATGCTTAAGCATAGACCAACCAGGAGTCGCTCTGTAGCAATCAAACGCACAACAACAAAAGCACTCCAAAGAAAACGGCATTAATCCGAAGATTCGTTTTTTACCAAATCTCTTTTTAAACATGTACCTAAACGAAAAGACAATCTGAATCGTTCGAAACTGGAATGGCCTCGCTCTGGGCCACTATTAGTAAAAATCTACCCATCGCGGCTTGTAGAAAGCACAAACGTGATGCACGCTAATCACATTATAGAATTGGTAGCAAAAGAAAGAAAGACTAAAGATATCGCTAACGTTGTCGCTATTGCTGATGGAGAACCAGACTGGTCTGTGAAGGTTATTATAAACTTTATGTCTATGGGTTTTCTTTGGATAAATGTCAAATTGGACAGCTTAATAGTACACTGCTACGCACCAAGTTACCTCAGGTTCAACCCCATAGATAGAGCTGGTCTTTTCTAACAGAAAAGATTAATGGAGTAGTCCTTCCAGATGACATCGATGGCAAGGTCCCAAAACAAAATGACGAAGAAGGTTGAATGGAAGTGTTAGATAACGCCACTGTTTTGTGTTCACGTTTCTGGGATAAGAAAAAATACAATGAATTTCCCATTAGCGCTGAGACCTTCTTGAGTAGTGATCCGTTGGTAAAGTCAATTAAATCGACTCATTTTATCATAAAGGAGTTCTCAAAAACATCAAAAAGGGCAATAAAAAACAGCCAAGAGTTCCTTTATCTCCAAGATGTGTACACCTTTCTTGTGCGCCATGCAAATAGAAAACCATACCAACTTGAGTTTTTTAGATGTCTCGATGATGAATGCACCCACTGCAAGTCATTACTTGTCAGAGATAACTCGTTTTTGGAGATCGTTCGTGAGTGTGGTGGAAGCTGTCCTAAGCCACTGGAAAGTACGTTTTTATTTCCAAACGTACACTGAAATGTTGCAGAGTAGTATGATCAGTGATAAAACGCAAAGTACATTTAAAACAGCAGAGTTTGGTTTTTTCAGCCTTGGCTGTAATTACACCTTTTTTTCCAAGAGAGATCAAGAACGACATATGAAACTCATGAAACATTAGGTTTGAAACTTTAGAATATTATTTTAGTACAAAATTCGTTTTCCAAATTGTACAATTTTCATCATAAAAGAAGAAGCGTGTTTGTGCAAACTTAGTATGCACAAAACACTTCTTCTGTTTGAAAATTGATATAATTTGCGACACGAATTTTTGGACGGTCTCTTATTTTATAGAACATAAACGTATGACGTAAATACACTTCTCCGCGGTGAAATGAAAGAATTTTGAATATGACAATTTGGTGTTAAAGTTTGTTATTTAATATTCTATAAAATAACTTGCCTAAAGGAAGGCAGGACAATCTCAATTTTGTTGGCCAAATTATGACATTTCGGTAATGTCGTGAAATGGCCGCACACCCCTAAACAATCTTGCAGCATTTGCAACAGGATTGTTTAAGTATGTGCGTCCGTTTCTTTAAGTATGTGTGTCCATTTGTTATGTCATTTAAGCGTTTAATAAGGGACCGTCTTCAGAATTCGTGACGTAATACGAAACATTTTCATCACTGAAGAAGACACTCCTTCTAAAAGAAAATTGATACATATTTCTATATAACCTTTTTTGATGTTTGTTTGGGTTAGACCTAGTTTTGTATTCACGCAATATTTCCACAGTTAATATAAGTCTTGTTATGAAATAAATAAAATGATATCACCCAGATTTAATTTGACTACATGTAAATGCCTGAAAAATCCCCACGATACTTTCAAATTCGCATCATTTCATTTTTATTTGTTAATTCATATATAATATATAACATTTATTCAATTAAATGAAACTAAGCACCACGGGGAAGAGAGAAAAAAGCGGAAAGATTGAAAACGTTAGATAAGACGTCATTTCCACATTACAGTGGCGAATTAAGACCCAGTCAGAGCACAAAGATGGAGATTTAAAGTAATTATATTGATAGTTAACAAATGTTACTTATCCTTTAAAGCCGGATATGTCTGGTAAAAATATAATCTTAATGTGTCAATGGTCTTCGTGGGATGCAAAAAATGATTGTCGTTTTTCTTCATTGCCGTGAGGAATTTAGCCCTAGTCGGAATATCACGAAGGAAATCTAGAAATTTTAATATTTTAATAAGTTAATGTATAATGATGGTCTTCATACCTAGATTAATGAAATTTTAATGAAACGCAAGTGTCTGCGAAGAAGTGTAAAACCATTAAATTTCAAAGAGATCTTAATAGTTTTACACTTTTTCGCAGTTTTTTCCCACTCTTGGATGCTTCGAATTGCATATTTGCTTATTTGTACTCAACGCAGTTAAGGTTGAATTTGACTTTAAAAAAAGAGGGTATTAGTAGCCCTATAATACATTGATTGAAATTGACTTATAGGAATGGTACGATAAATGTGGTGAAATTTCCAAATTTCCACATAACGTCATTGTTGAGATATTTGCCTTCGAACATTTTGAGACGGGGGTCGTGTTACAGTTTCATTCGTTAATATAAAGTCTTAGATAGTATTTGCCGAGTATATTATGTTTTAATTTGATGCTCTATACTTAGGTGAATTTATGGAATCGATTTTTAGAAGATTCCCATGATCCATAGGCTAGAAAAACAAGAAAAGTCGAAAAACGGGGGGTTAACGTGGTTTTGATGTATATCCTTGCACTCCTAACTTTGAAGCACAATAATTTTCAAATGTGCAAATATGAAGCTTACCAATTGAAATTTGAATTACTGCCGAGATTAAGGGTATTGTATAACTCCGTTGTGATTTCATTAAATTGTCTGTAACTCCCGTAGAAATGATCCAAAAACCTTAACCTCGGCATTTTTGAAAATCGTTTATCAATTGGAAATGAAAAAAATCAGTGGCATGTTTATACTATTTATAAAATTAAGCGTGCAGGGTTTTAAAGCTGTCTTAAATGCGTCGAGTATGCATGCGAATTTTGCTTTTTAACGTATTTTTTTATATTTAATGTATTCCAACAAATGTGCAGATAAAGTATTGCTAAAATATTTTATCACCAGTAATTAAGGGTTGCGAAGCGTAAGTCAGTGTTTGCCAGCACCAGCAATTAAGGGTTGCTAAGCGTAAGCTAGTGACTGTGTTTGCCAGCAAAAAGGGAGTTGGAGTTCGGAGGCCTAGGGTTTTTAAAAAAAAATAAAAAAAGGACAGCTGCAAACAGCAGACACTGAATATGAACAGACAATATACACAAACAAATACCACATCTTAAATAAGTAATGCAGATATACTAACATGCACACAA
>JAUCNQ010102113.1:0-12007 GCA_032352715.1 Bougainvillia muscus | reverse complement strand
CAAGTTACATACAGTGAGTCGAACTGAAAAATGACTTTTCCAAAAAGAAAATATTGGAAAATAAAATTGATTTTTTTGGCTATCTATTTATTTATTTATTTTATGACCTCTTCCATGTACCTCACCATTCTTCTTTCAAGCTCGTAAGCTAGCCTGATGTAAACTGGAAAGCCTTTTGATCAGTTCACACTACTCTGAGTTGGAAGCCTATCTTAAACTGGGGAAAGAAGTTTGAAATCAAATGCGTTTCCTCAGCAATAACTGGGCATCATAGCCAACTGACAGGACGAGATAGTTCGCGCATTTCTGCGTCTTGTTGAGTATTGACAATGAAGTTGCCAACAGGAATAAAGGAATGGTGAAGGATCTATAGCCGTAATTGAACTAGATAGTGATCTTATTACTTTATTGAAGTTTGATATAAGGTGAGAGTTAGCTCCTTGATTATGACAGTTGTTTGAAAAGCCAGTTAGGATGAGTAAACGCTGTAAAATAGAGTTGACATAGCAGGTGTTTCCTTTGTTAATGAGACCACCAGTGATAGATGCAGTAATACCGGAGATTTTTTTACACAAAAACTTGAAGAACTAGATGGTTTAAGAGATGAAACGTGTTTAGGTGTGTCCTGTGTTTGTTTTTTGTTGCCGTTATTTGTTTCTGATTCTGAACCGGAAGATAAGATCCACTGTCTGCAATTCCTTGATAGCCATATCTCAAAGGAACACTTCAACGAGGTCATGCGGAAAATCCTAACCGTTTTAGACAAAACTGGGTGCTAGTAGCACAGTAGGCGCGTGCGCCTACCTCAACTCCAAAAAAGTGAACTGCCCATTTATTACTTCTTATTGCATTGCAAAGGCCATAGTACTTATCAATTTTCTTGTTATGCCAATTTTCCATATTCTCCTCACAAGGGCAGGTTAATTCGATTATTATTACGACTGGTTTGTATAAGAATATCTGGACGAAGTGTTGTAATTGCAAGAAAAGCAGGAATTACAAGAGAGGAGTTACTATCGCTCAATACTTTTCAGTATGCTGAGTCAGTTGAGATATTTGCAAAATCTTCTGTTCAGACAGAAGAAATTGAGAAAATGAAATCTGTGGCTATAGAAGTCTACAATGATTTCATAGAAAATACAGAAACACTTCCTGAACAGGTTGGTGATGCAGACGAACAAAGTGCCACAGAGAATCACTCCCCAAGATGATCCGGAAGAAGGACTGGCATGACAATTGAAATGGTTTCTGTTCATACCGATGCAAACATTCCAATCTCAGGTACATCTTAACGATTCCCACCAATCGTACCTAAGTGATGAAGTTATTCTGGCATGAATTACGCAAATATTTTGTGTTCATTATGTCCTTAGGTTTTTTTGAATAACTTTTGTTAGAGTTGATATTATTACCTGAAATTTTGTGACTTTTCCTAACTTTTATTTAGCTTTGCTACAATAAAAAAAAAAAATCCAAAAATTCTTTGAACAGGTGGTACGAGGCCTTTATTTTAGACCACTGAAGCTTTATTTTGTCACCGCTGGAATTCTGTAGCAATGCAGTGTTCTGACACTTCTACTTTACTTTTGATGACTGAATATTTTCTTATGGAGAATGTAAACTGACATTTATTGTTTATTACGTCATTACTTTGTTAACTTGTATAATTTGCAGACCTGCATTATCAATTTACAGACCAGCATATTCCATACACATCCCAGTAGGAAAACTGTACATTTTTTCGTGAATCCATATTACTCAACTATTTCATACCATATTTGTTTACTGGAAATGTATAGAAGGATTTTCTAACCGTCTTGCTTTGTATTAGATATAATGCAGACCCAGATGGTAATTTACAGACCCATTTTTTCTATTGGGGTATTTGCGTTTTTCATATTTTTTTTCAAAAATTGAGATTATTTTCTGTCAGAGAGATGAGTATGTGTTTCTAAATTTGAAAGATATTTTCTTCATTGAAACTTGTAATTTACAGACCAGAATTGTTATTTCACTGACCAGACTTGTTTTGCTTATAATTCACAATTCTTGATTGCTTTTTACAATCTCAAAATTTTCAAGAAGTAAAGCAAAAAAAAATTGTCAAATTTTGGTCATGCAGTTTTTTCCCAATATTCATGGCATAATTTTACAGACCGTGTGATTTTGTGTGTTTTTTACTCATCTATTTTATCAATATATATATATATTTAATTGCACTTCACACCTTTACTAAAGTGTAGTAGTAAAAAATATCATTCAAACATTTTTAATTATAATAATTAGTTTTCTCACTTATTAGGCAGACAAAGAACTGCAATTAGGACATTTATTACTTACTCTTTTATCTGCACCACCTCAAAAAAAGATAATACATAGTATGCGCCATTGAATGGCACCCATCAAAGATGCCTGTAAGTAGAATTTTTAGTGTAGTACAGTTACATGTTAGTAGAGAAATAGTAGAACAAGAGTAAAGACGTTATAAATAGTCAGAAAATATGAATAGAAATAAATCAAGAACGGTTTTATCATCAGAACAGGCGCAGAAGGAAATTGATAAATTTGTAGCCAATTCAGATACTGAAAGTGATGATGATGAACCAGAAGGCGATTTACAAGACTTACATGGTTCTATAAATGACTTTGAATATAATGGTGTATCAGCGGAAAGTTCTGATAGTGAAGTTGAAGAAGAGACACCACGGAGAAGAAAGCTGTTGACTGCAAAAAGACTAGTGAATAGTATCGAAAATGCTTTGAACAGTGATAATTATGATCAACTTATATTAGACAATGTACCAGTTACTATGACAGGGACTTTAAAGGTTGCTGAAAAAAAAGACGAAAAGGTAACGTTTTCAAACCAATCACCCCCAATACAAGGCCGTCAGGCAGCATGCGATGTAATGTACAGTGATCTTGAATTGAGAGATGGAGCTAACAACGTAACAAATGAACTTGAAGCGTGGGAATTGTTTATTCCGGACATTATGATAGAAATTATAGTTTTACACACAAACCATAGTATACGAAAATTCATTGAAAAAGTTGGAGATCGTGGAAATAAATACTCTTGGATAAAAGAAACTGATAGCCAGCAAATAAAAGCATTTCTGGGACTGATGTACTATCGCGGTTTATATAGCTTTTCGAATATTGATGTAGACATATTGTTTTCAGAACAAAAAGGAATTCCCATTTTCGGTGCTACCATGGGTAAAGAACGTTTCAAGTTTTTGCTGAGTCATATATCCTTCGATGATTCACTGACTAGAAGCGAAAGATGGAAGCACGATCGTTTTGCAGCTTTTAGGGAAGTATTCGAACTTTTCAACGACAACTGCACATGTTATTTGACACCAGGGCAATATCTGTCATTGGACGAGACCTTATACCCGATGCGAACACAACTTGCTTTCCGGCAGTACAACCCAGATAAGCCTGCAAAATATGGGATGTTATTCAAATCCCTAAATTCTGCAGGGTTACCTTATCTACATCGTACAACAGTCTATGCTGGTAAACCAGAGGAAGAACCCACTGAATTTTACCTGCAGGGTACACAAAAGTACGTAGAGAATCTTGTTGAAAAAACTCTCAACGTTGTTGATCTACAAGGTCGAAATATCTCTATGGACCGCTTATACACCTCAATACCGCTAGCTCGATGGCTACTAGAACGAAAAATCACCTCAGTTGGAAAAATTATGCAAAACCGATCTGGTTTACCTTTAGAAATAAAAGATATAAAAGATCGTGAAGAACTATCAACAAAGTTTTACTGGGAAAAAAAAAGTCGTTTATGTCTTGGATCTTATGTAGTGAAAACAAAATCTAAGGGGAAGAAAAACGTACTTCTTCTAACCACACTAAGACCATTGATGGGAGTAACAAAAGACGATGACAAGAAAAAGCCTGCAGTTTATAAATTATATGACTTCACTAAGGGCGGAACAGATGAATGCGATAAACGAGTAGAGACTTGCTGTATCAAACCTAAATCAAGGAGATGGACAATTGTAGCACTCTCTTGTATATTAGATATGGCTCGAGTTAACGCATGTACCATTTTGGCACTAAAAAATGGAAAACAACCACGAAGTGTATCTTCCTTTCAATTTATTTGGAATTTAATACAACAAATGATCATCCCACACATACAAAATCGACCTATCAACGGACTATCAAGGACCATGCAGCTAAAAATTGAACTTGTTACCGGTAAAATGATTGCAAATGAACCGTTGCCATGCAACCAACCACCAACACGCAAGCGCTGCATGAAATGCATGGAAGAAACTCAAGGAGACGGACACAAAGCAAAAAAACAAAAACTACCAAAAATGACAACAATTTGTTCAATATGTAATAAACCATATTGCAAAAAACACTTGGACTTCACATGCAAGTCTTGTTCCGAGCAGTAATGGTCACTGCATGCTCAAACGTTTGATCTACTTTCTGGTTTTATATAGAGATAATAATCTACATTTCATAACAACACTTGTTGATCATTCCCCTCTTCTTGTATGATAATGCAATAAAATACCAATAAGTACCAAAACCACTCTTGTGCCTATGCTCAGCAAACAAAATTCCAAAAATGACGTCCTCAAGACATCCCTACGACGTCGCGACGTCGTAAGGACGTCGTTAGGACGTCAATGTTGGTTCTGTGTTAGCTAGGTGTAGTGTGTTGACTGTGAGTGAATAGTATTAAAAGTGTCTTGAACGACGTCCTCAAGACGTCCCTACGACGTCACGACGTCGTAAGGACGTCGTTAGAACGTCAATTTTGGTCCTGTGTTAGCTTGGTGTAGTGTGTTGACTGGAAGTGAATAGTTTTGAAAGTGTCTTGAAATGTTATTATTATTGCCACGCTCAGAATAATACCGCTTCAAGACTTGTTTCCAAAGCAATTTTCCTACTGATCAATAATGATTTTCTCCCAACAATTATCATATAATGTAATAAATGGCCACCTGTCACAACATACAATGATACAGTTTACAAGTAGAGAAGCCATAAGACTCTAAAACCTAATTTTACATGGCCTTGTTTTATTCCTAAACTCTATATTATCCACTAGTTCTCCCATTCATCAAGGTCATTACGACGTCATAAAGGCGTCATATAGGCGTGGTCAAAAAAATTCTTTGTGTCTTATCGTAATAATGCACTAAAGTTTTCTTATAAGAATACAGTTACTTGAAATTTTTGAAATTCTTGGGTTGCAAATAGTCATAGAAAAACATGTTTATTTCAATATGATCAAACAATAAATTCTCACAACTAAAAACATAAAATATTACCAAATATGGTCAAAATACCAATCATGTCCTTTATAATCCTATTGCCGTCAATTTATAATTAAACAGATGCAAAAATTCAATTGTAAAGTAACATAGCACTTGATTTCCAGAATATTCACACCTAGTTCCTTTAATGACGTCATAATGGGCGTGGTCAAAATAACAAAAGAAAATTTTTGATGCCAAAATGTAGAACACATGCAGGGGTATGCGTCTGCCAAATTTCGTGCCATAACTCTCTGTAGTTTGGGATATCTCAGGGGGGGCCATAATGCCCCCCCCCCCCAGTCTTTAAGCGTGTAAAAAAGCCCAGTCTTAATAGGGTTAAAAAACATTATATATTTAGCTATACGGGTACTTTATGCTTCAAAGTTTTAAAGTTTCTGTTTTACAAAGGCAGTAGGCTTTTTTATTAAACCGTAAAGTATACAGAACAAAGGCATTATCTACACTCCGTTTCCTCCTGTAAAATTATCATGGTCGAAAACTAATGCTGGAAAACCTGTTTATAGTTCTTTTATGTTAAGCAATGACGTCCTTTTTGACAATTATCATGACATACAAATGTGTATGTGCACCTGTTTAACGAAAACGACCAAGTGATTATCTGATAGAGATATTTTAGAGTTACTTCAGGATACTTCAGTAATGTCAAATTGCAGAAAAAATTTGCCAGGTTCTGGTGGGGCAGACGGGCAAGGGTCTATAAATGGCCCAATAGAGAGAGAGAGAGCTTCAACTGAAGCTAACTTAGGGCAACAGGCAAGGACGTTAGCAAGTTGTAGTGGAGGTGGTGGTAATGATGGTAGATGTGTAGACGTGAAGATGGTGATATCGGAGAAAGAATGGGTGGAGCTGTTTGGGGAGGGTAGTGATGATGATGAATTTGTGGTATTCGAAGTTGGAACAGGTGGAAAGAAGGGTAGTAAAAAGGTTGGGAAGCGGGGAAGGAGAAAGGTTAACTGGACGCACGAGGAAAGAAAGATTTTGTGGGAGGGTTTTATCAGGAGTGGTGGTAAGAAAAGTGGGGGCTATTTTAAAAAGGTAAAGGAGATGTAGGATGCTGGTGTTGGGTTTGAACATAGGGAAGTTGGTAGGAATGAGGGTGCAGAAGGTTTTGAGGAGGATGTGGTTGAGGGTGATAAAAATGAGGTTATTATTGCAGTTGGTGTTCATAGTGAAGTGTGTGACAACGAAGACACAGAAGGTGATGATGAAGATGGCGGAGAGGTTGATGGAAACCCAGTTGTGGTAGATTTTGAAGTAAATAATAAAATAGAATAAAGGGACAGGTGTGGATGGTATTGATGACAGGATAACATAAGTTAAGGTTACATTGAAACCTGTTGATGTTTGGACAAATGGAGAGAATGACAGACTATTGACAGAAGAAGAAAAGGGTGTGTTAAGGAAAATAAGAGAAGTGTTTGAAGGCGAGGATAAGGTTGACCTACCCAATCTGAAAGCACATGATCGGAAGAAGGTAAATGCTGTTGTGAAGTTGGTTGATGGTCTGTTACATAATCTGATATGGAAAGACATGTCTGTTACTGAGGTAAACAGACTACTGTATACTGGAGCGTATGTTGTAGCAGACCAGCTTGGGATGATAGTTCTCACGCCTGAAAACTAACTGTGAAAGGTAAACCATGGTGGCAAAGAAGATTGGAAAGAAGTATTGAGGACTGGAGAAAGGATTTAGGAAGAGTAGAAGAAATTCGGAAGGGTGTTGATGTTGATGTGAAAGTGAGGGATAGGCTGGACAAGAAGTATGGGTTAGTTGATAAAGGTGGTTTAGCAGTGAGTACTTTCCTGACAAGGTGAACAATGGAACACCAAAAAATACAACACATATGATTTCAATACATCAATTGGCGCTGTCTATCTCTCTTCTCTCACATATCTCTGATTCAGCCATAAAATGGTTAACAACAGAACAGGAAAATATCACAAGAAAAGTAGAGCACAATCACATAGAATAACAAATTGGAAAAATTATAAGCAAGTTACAATTCGGAATTCCGGAGTCAATTACTTCAGAAGAAAGGGAAGTCGCAAACTTTCTAACAGCTTCGAAAATTTAAAAACATACATTTTCCATAGATTGGCCATGGCTGAAGCTCGCCTTGAGAAAGTGAACGGAGAGTTTACTGCACATGATATTCACGAAAGATCTTAACATAAAGTTCATCAAGAAGATAAATCATCTAATATTATTATTGAAACATTAAACAACAAATAAAAATGATGGAGAGGCAACTTGATCAAAAGCAAGAAACGATAAATAGCTTACTTAAAATTACAGACATAAATGCAAAAAGTCTTAACAACAAGGTATTGCGTAGCAACAACACTAATCAAGAAAATATAAACTCGTTCATTATCAAATACAACTACAAACCGCGATTGGTTTGAAAAATCACACACCGCACATTTTCTCGTAGCCTGAGCTAGTTGTGATGGGGACTGGGGCTCCGGCTTTTTTTCAGATAATGAAGTAATGTTAACACATCCTGCGAGAACTTCTTTGAATAGAAGTTAAAGGCGCACTGAAATGCTATACGGCATCGATATAAACATTTCGTCAGTCAGACTTTTCTTATTTTGCAAAGGCACGTCAAGTTAAATATAAACCAATCATAGTTTGATGACGTCGAATTCTACCAATTAAACAAACGTATTCTATGCATTCAAACTTAAAAATTTCTTTATGGTGCGTGGTTCTATTGTTTTGAACAATTTCATTTCAGTAAAAATTTAAGATTATTATATATGCTCAAAGTTTGCTTTATCTTCATAATCGTGTATAAACTCTTTTTATTTTACGCAGTTTAGGAAACAAAAGTTTTCTGTGCAAAGAACGTTTGTAAAAATTTATAAAATTTTATCATCATGAAGAAATAAAACATGAAACACGAAGAGTTTGTTCTGGTTTGTTTTGATTGTATTTTTGCTTAAAAATTTAAAAAAAAGCGTTAATACTTGGATTTTTTGTATGAAACAAAGCCTTGCGGTATGTGGAAACTTGTGTTGTACAAGATCAGTTAATGAAACTGTGTTCTTAAGTTCATCGCGAAACTCCTCTAGACTCACGAATTCGATCTTTCTCAGATACACTGCCTCAAAACGTTCCAGATGGCAGACATTCTCTCGGCTATACGCCGCTAGTTTCTCTAGTTTCGGATAAAGTTCGAAAGTTTTTCAAATGTGACTTACGACCGCTGCCGCGCGAAGGGTAAACCAATAACTCACACTACTACGTAAGTGTGATTTAACAAATGTTGATAAAAAGAAAATAGAAAAAAAAGAACAAAACAAAAAAGTAAAAAAGAATTGGAGATTCGATATTAAAAGGATTAAATGAAAAAGGATTTATAAAGCATGCATATGTTTTAATAGAAGCATACGGAGGAGCAACAACACAAGATTTAGCTGGTCATTTAAATCAAATTATTCGTAACCCTCCTACACCGGTACCCGATGCTGTCATAATCCACGGAGGCAAAAATGATCTCACCAATGGTGTCGGTACCACGAAGACTCTAAATCGCAATAATGTTAATATAATAATAACGTTAAGAAAAAACTGCCGAATAATAAACTCATCGTATCAAATATCATTACGCAGAAAGACCACACGGATCTGGATAAGAAAGTTAAATATATGAACGAACGGATAAAGAAAATTACAGAAGCCAACAACATTGATTTGATGGACAATTTGAACACAGATGAGAAACAGTTAGCGACTAAAAACTTCACTTAAGCAAAAAAGGTAAATCTTCCTTAGCAAAACATTTTATAAGTACTTTGAACAGTTTTTGATGAACAGGCTAATACAAACCGACTTAAGGCATCAAAAAACAAGTTTCCCTGAAATATTTTATTGTCATACTTAATCAAAAACTCAATCAGAAATAAGAAGGACGCTCTGTTTACACTTGTGGGTGCCCACGTAGATCTCCCAGCTATAGGTGAAACTAAACTAGACGATTCCTTCCCTGATTAATAATTTATCGAAGTTGGATTCAAAAAACCCTACAGACGAGACGTTACTAGTAGTAGTGAGGGTTTAATGACATATGTCAAAAACGACAGTTCTTCACGTGTCCAACCGATTTCCATTCCTTAACCACAAGACATCCAACTTGTTCCTGTATAGTTAAATATGCGGAAACAAAGGTGGCTAGTGATAGCAATCGATCGCCCACCAAAACAACCATTGCTTTATTTCATCGAGCATCTTTCAACAACTGTAGACCACTTTTATAATTTATACAAAAAGCTAGTCATACTTGGAGACTTCAATTGTGAACCTGAAGATGATGTAATGCCAGATTTTTAGAAACGCATCACCTCCAAAATCTTATCAAAGAACTAACCCATAGAACATGTATTGATCTCTTATTGACAAATTGCAGGGCATCTCTGATGCACTGTGGAGCATTTGAAACAGTAATCAGTGACTTTCATTTGCAAGTCTAATCTTTACAAAGTTTACAGGTCGTTTGGTCAGACAAACTTCACAAGTGACCTAATAAATACACTGGCATTACAACCCTTTGAAGATTAAGAGTGCTTTAATGTCACACTCGAACGCCACACTCCTTCTAAGAAGAGAATTATTAGAGGGAATAACAAACCACACGTTACTAATTAACTGCGTAAAGAAATCATAAAGAGATCTCGACTAAAACATATTGCCAACAAGAGTAAAAATATGCAGGATTTTGATGCTTATAAAATGCAAAGAGATTTAGTTATTAAAATGAACAGGCAACAGAAGGAAATTTTCTTCCAGAACATAGATACCTCAAAACCAAAACAAAATTTATGGACCATTTGTAAACCTTATCTTGCAAATGACTCTGTGGGTGAGGAAAAAATCCTATTGTCTGAAGAAAATGTTAATATCTCTGATGAAGAGAAAATAGCAAGCATTTTCAATAACCATTTTGGTAATATTACACAAGCCTTAGACATACAACAGTGGAAGCCAGATGATTCGGTCAGCACTACTGTAAGGAATGACCCCATCCTTGCCGCTGTGTATAAATATAGCTCTCACCCAAGCATAGTTAAAATTAAAAGCTTATATGGTAACTGTGAAAATGATTTTACGCCTGTTACACAGGGGGAAATAAAAAACTATATTAATAAATTAGTTAAAAAAAAAGACGAGTGGCGTAATCACTACATCTCTGCTGCAACAGTCAGTTGATGCATGAGGCGGTTATATCAATCATCTTGTGGATTATATCATATCTTTATCTTGTTTTCACAAGTCTCTAAAAAGTGCAGACATTAAACCTTGCCATAAGAAAGATAGTGATCTAGACAAGGGAAACTATCTTCCTATTAGTCTACTTGCATGAGTCTCAAGAGTGGTTAAAAGAGTATTATATGATCAAATGGAGACATTCTTTAAAACTAAGCTCTCAACCTTACTTTGCGGCTTTAGGAAAAAGTACAGCACCAAACGTGCCTTGTTTAAATTATTACAAACTTGGCAAAAGTCTCTAGATAAGAGATGGTGCATTTTTGATGGACCTCTCCAAAGCTTACGACTGTCTTCCACACGATCTTATAATAGCAAAATTAGAGGCATACGGCTTTAGTAAAAACAGTCTCAAACTTTTGTATAACTACCTAACAAAGCGAAGACAGAGAAATAAAGTAGGTAATAAGCTAAGTGACTGGATTGAAATTATTTTAAGTGTTCCACAGGGTTCAATCCTTGGTCCATTGATTTTAAATATATTTTTAAACGATTAATTCTTATTTATACTCGAACTAGTATTTGTAATTTTGCTGATGATAGATAACACCTTGCATTCTGTTGATAAATCGCAAGACATTGTTGTATCACGAATAACGCGTGATACTAGAAGGGCCATTCCGTGATTCCGTATTAATGGATTGGTAATAAACCCAGGGAAATTTCAATTAATTTTTCTAGGAGACAACGCTCAGGATATTGATATTGAAATTAATGGGAATTGTATCTCACCAACAGCAAGTGTTAAACTACTAGGTGTAACAATTGATAAGGAATTCGATTTTAATAGCCATATTCGAAATGTTTGTAAATCGGCTATAAATAAGACAAATGCTCTAAAATTGGCGTATCCATAAGTCGTTCAAAAGCCTTAAAAAAATTTAGTTGTTTTACTTATTGGACAGTAGTTTTCCTTATTACTGCGAGATTCTTTTTTATGTAAAGGAGCTACGTCTGCCCCTTTTAGTTCTCTTGGGAAAATGTCATCTATTGCTTTATTAAAAGATTTAGTCAGAGTTCCTTTATAGATGTTTGAATAATCATGGAGTATATTTGCTGGTATATCGGATTGAACAAAATGACGCAAAAAAAAATTCAAAATGGCCGCCATTTGGTTATGACGTCATCAAAAATTTGAAAAATTTTCAACTTTTTGGTACAATATGACCGATTTTCAAATTTCAATCACGAGATATCTATAACAGATTTTAATGTTCTGTTTTCGTTATATAAAAGCCAGTATCCAGTAGACTAATAATAGAAATTTTTATTTCACGTAACTATGATATTTCGAGTCAGAATGGCACGCCAAAATTGACAAAAATTCCAAAAAATCAAAAAATGCGTTATTACGTCATAAAATGACGTCATCATAAAATGACGTCATAAAAAATGTTTAAATTGAAAGATGTTA
>JAUCNQ010102002.1:0-12007 GCA_032352715.1 Bougainvillia muscus | reverse complement strand
CAATAACACTTCATCTAAGATGAAAATGAAGCGAATTACGAAGCGAATTTAAGCGAATTTTTGAGACGGTCCCTAAGCAGGACCAACATTGAAGTAGTTATCCTGTATTATCTCGGAAATAATAATAATACAACTTTTCTTCTAATTCCCTACCTTCATATAACCAGTTCCAGCTAAAATTTGAACCGTCTCATCCGCAACTTCCCAAGCTGCTTCCGAAGCATAGATTTTACTAATAGCTGCTTCCAGTTGGAAATCTTTGAAACCTTGATCCATTAAACCACATACAATATAAGCCATGCTTTCTGTAACATATTGTTTTATTGCCATACGTGCTATTTTTTCTTGTATGACTCCAAAATTCTTAATTTTTTGACCAAATTGTGTACGATTTGATGCAAAATCAACAGCTTGTGCTATTAAACTTTTTTGTGTACCAGAAAGTGCAGCAGCCATACCAAAACGACCATTGTTTAAAATATTCATAGCAACTTTAAAACCTTCTCCAACACCTAAAAATCGAAATGTGGAAAAATCCTGAACAATAACAGTAAGGGATCGCTCGCAAAATTCGTATGGCGAATTGTATCATTTTCATCACAGAAGAAGTGTCTTTGTGCATAATTAGTACGCACAAAGACACTCCTTCTGTATGAAAACTGATACGAACAACTACAAATCAAATTGTGCAAAGTTGTCTCTGGAATAATACTATGAGCTTGTCCACAAAACTTGCATACCAAGTAGTAACATTTTCATTCATCCCGGAAGAATTGTCACTTGTACGCATATAGACCCTTCTTCTGTATGAAAATGGACATAAATTTCATGTAATGGATAGGAAGTTAAATTCCCTGAAGGTAGCATAAAAAATAGGAAATACATCAGAATGTTATAGGATTAACATCATGTTTTGTTGTTTGTAACATAGCAAGGATGAAAGAGTTGGTTTTATAAAAATCCGGAAAAATTTAAAATACAGTAACTCTCTGTGAGGTATCCCCATGGTGTGGGTGCCTTAAGCAAATATATTGCCATTGCGTGTTTCTAAACTGTCGGAAAAAGCATTTCTCGAGTGAAAAGATATCGTTTAGCTTCCCAAAATACTTCTATAGGTCCTGATTAGGTTAAAAACCTTAAGCAAGAAATCCCGAAATCCAGATTAATCCAGAAATCTTTCATCCTTGCATAGGAGAAGGGTAGTTGAAAACTGTCTGTGAATTCCAAGGAAAAAAATTTATAATTTTCTTTTGTAAATACTGCCAAACATTTACAGGTTTCTTTCACAGGAAAGTACAATAAAAGTAGCTCAGGCAGTTATGCTTTGGGCATATATAACCATAGAAACTAAAACTCACCTCCTAAAACATTCGCTACTGGGATTTTAACATCTTCAAAGTAAACCTAAATGTTAAAAAGTTCAATAAAGAAAAGTATAAGCAGGCCGTAATCCAGGCCGTTATTCAGGCCCTTCAAGGGTCTGACAATCAGATACTATCCCTTGAATTACGATGGTGAAAATGCACCCTTTTTGTTAAATAGTGCTAAAAATGCTTCGTTATTTTGTATGGGTACGGCTTTTTTACATAACATTTGACATTGTGCAACGGATTGGAGGCTTCCCTTCTATTCTAGATTACACAAGGGAATGATAATTATCCTGATAGTAGCGTCAAGAAAGTTCAATGCTCTGTACCAAAATTCGATTCCTTAGGGTTCGTCTCAAAAATCCGCTTAGCAATTCGCTTAAATTCGCTTCGTAATTCGCTTCATTTGCATCTTAGATGAAGTGTTATTGTAACACTTATGTGTTACAATAACACTTCATCTAAGATGAAAATGAAGCGAATTATGAAGCGAATTGCTAAGCGAATTTAACAATATCATTTTATCTCAAGTATAAGGATTTTTGTGCATACTTTGTATGCAAAATAACACTTCTCCTTAGGTGAATATAAAACAGTAAAATTAAGAAAATCTTTGAGACAATAAAACATACAACCAAAACATAACTCGAGATAGAAATGTCGATCCATGGCAGCCGTTAAACACTTACTTCAGCTGTATTCGAACATTTAATACCCATTTTCTTCTCAGGTGGACCACTGAAAGGTAATGAAAAAAAACACTTTTACTTTTACTATTTTAATACACATATTATTTTCAGGTAGACGATAATATGTAAGTTGCAGTCTAATCAGATTGGTTTGACAAAACCAAAGTTCATAGACATTATAAACTCCATCAAGACGTGCAAGTTACTTTTAAGTTCAAATTGATTTAAGGGACCGTCCAGAATATTTGTATTATGAAACGAACCTTTTTATGCCTTTATGGACAGTACACTCCTTTTGTACGATATTGATACAAGTCACTATACGAATTTTGTGGACGGTAAAACAAAAATAAACTTACCTTGTTACCCCTCCAAATCCACGTTCAACAATGAAAGCTGTAACTTTATTCTTCATCTCTCCTGATTTCTCATCTTTGACTGGTGTCTAGAATAAATAGGCCACAAACTTTTAACATCAATTACTTCCTATTCACCTTAAGTGGTGTTGAGCAAATGAAAAATATAAGATAAAAATAGCAGATGTGATAAATAACACAAATTCTGATTGGTAAACACAATTTTATTAAAGTTGTTAAAAATGCAAGACATAATAAGATCGATTATATATGAATATATCTGTCCCTAATCCAGGTACGGTAAACTTCTAATAAGTGCCCTCCCTCCAAAAGTGCCTTAGGAAGCCCCTATCAAAAGGGGCGTTTATTTGAAAATTCGCACTAAATTGACATCTACAATATACAAGTTATTCTGACAAATATTCTCTTTCATAAACAAAGAAAACGAATAAAATAAATGCCTGTATTTAAGTGCTGGATGATAGGATAGGTAATCTTTATCCAAAATTTTTAAGTTTCGTTTTATTCAGAAGTTGAAATATTAAACAAGTGCTTCACTCTAAAAATCCCTTAAAAATCAAAAACATTAACAAGCGCCCCCGGTACTTATTAAAAGCATAGTTTCTTTGAGGGTCGAAATCCCCCCCCCCCCCTCGAAAAAAACTTCCACCCCTTTTGAGGTACCCCCCCCCCCCTTCAAAACAAAAAATCTGACAACCCCCCCTTTTTAGGTTACCGCCCTCAAAAAAAAATTCACAGATCTGTTAAAGTATTAATAGATCTAATGTGTAAGTTTTCTCAAAACCTGACCTGTGACTTACCTGTGCAAAAACAGTAAAAACGTCAGCAATGCCACCATTACTAATCCTGCAATGACAGAAAGAAAACATTAATTCAATAGGAAACTCAGAGAATATTTTTAATCTTTGGTGAGGGGTCTATGTGTATAAAGTATATGTACAAAGAATCTTCTTCTTAGGTGATAAGCTATTAGAATCTTTAAGACGTACATTGTATCATAACGTACATATCCTTATTATTAATACAGAAGTATGCACAAAGACGCTTTCTTCTAAGCTAAAAAATATACATTCTCCGCAATTTTATCTCAGAAGAGGTACTGCTTTTTTGGCGATGAAAATGGTACCGTCCCAGGTTAATTCATCACAGGACAAGTATACACAAAGACACTTATGTTGAGATAAGAATTAATTCGAATTTCCAATAGGAGTTTTGTGGATGGTCCCTAATCAGATAAAAGAAATACTTTTTTTGTTCTACCAGGTTTGATTGTAAAGTATAAATCTAAAAATCAGCTATGAATGAGTGAGTAGCGAGTACTCAAATCAGCTATGAATGAGTGGGTAGCGAGTACTCAAATCAGCTATGAATGAGTGAGTAGCAAGTACTCAAATCAGCTATGAATGAGTGAGTAGCGAGTACTCAAATCAGCTACGAATGAGTGAGTAGCGAGTACTCCTTTAGCTGTATTATTTAGAGACCATCCACAAAATTCGTATATGACAATTCGTATCAATATTCATACAGAAGGAGTGTATTTGTACGTATACATAATAACACTTCTTCTGTGACAAAAATGATACGATTTTCAATAAGAATTTTGTGAGCAGAGCTTAATAACTGCAATAGAATTAAAACCACTAGATTTGGACATACCATAGTTTTCCACCATTCAGGATCCAATGTTTGCCATCAGGACTTAATTTAGCACTTGTTCGGATTGACTAAAATAATAAGACTGCCATGTTGAAAAAAGTTAAATTTATCATCAAAAAGTCGTAACCATATTTGATTGCCAGTAAAAAATACATTATAAAAATAATCTATTATATACTATACAACATAAAGAATGATCCTATCAAAGATTTAATCATACATCCTGCGGGAAATCTAGATGAAAACGTTGTGAATGGAAACGATTTTTCATAATACTGTAAGATTACATTTATGAATTGAAGTGGAGTGTCTATAACGAATTTCTTAATAACGGATTGCCTTTAGGATTCATCTCAAAAAGCTGTTCCACAAATTTGTTTTCTTACTTTTTTCAACATTAACTTCAGCTACTGTAAGTAGGACACTCCGTACAAAATATGCACTAATAAATTTTTACCTCAGATGTAAACGATTTAAATTCTACAACAAAACATTGAGAGGAATTTTGATCTTTATGATTAGGATTCTGTCCACAAAATTCGTATGCAAATTCGTATCAATTTTCATACAGAAGAAGTATTTTTGTGTATACTTAGTATGCACAAAAACATTTCTTCTGTGATGAAAATGGTTTATATGACGATACACATTTTGCGAACGGTATCTTACCGCTGCATCTGATCCACTACTTGGTTCTGTTAAACAAAAAGCAGCAAATACTTCACCAGTTGCAAGCTAAAATAAATGTAAAAACTTTTAGGCAAAGTTTGAACCTTTAAGTTTTTATCAATCCCACCTTTTTTACCACACTAAAAGTATTTACGCAGATAAGATGTTCCGTTCTTAACTTGAGATGCTTATATAGCAGGTATTCACATGATGGAATAAAATTACAATACCATTTCCCACAATTACAGGCAAAAGCATCCTAACTATGGACAAAGACACTTTCTGAATGAAACTAAATAAAGTGAATTTGTTTAGCAAATTTTCTAGACATTTCCAACAAAGCTACACTATTTTTGTTAAAATGATGAGTGTTTTTGACATAAATGGTTTCAAGTTTTAATTAATTTCTTGAATTGGGCTAAGTTAATTTAAGACTTACAGTAGGTAAATATTTCTTCTTTTGCTCTTCATTGCCAGCAATCAGGATACCTTTGAATCCAATAGACTATAAAATCAACATTACATAGATATCAGTAGGGATAAATACAATGTAAGAACTCGTTTACATGAAGACTTTCTATAGGCGAAATGAACTGTCATGGCTTCTGTGATTGGTTCATTTCACCGCAACGATTTTTCATGTAAACAAGTCCTAAATCAATTCATTTCCACGTAAGGAGAAGTGATTTGTACATTATGTCCTTAATTAAGGAAGTGTTTTCAGTAAACTTTAAGTTATCTACAAATATATTTCACCCCAAGAGGACTTTTAGCTACAGTAGTACATTTGAGGACGAAACTCAATATAAATAGGAATTTGAAATCGTAACAAAGAAAGATTCCTTGAATATGTTTCATTTTGTTTGGTTTCAAGACCAAATTCGTATCACAAATCATACCATGTTCATCAGAGAAAAAGTCTATTGGAGCATGTTAAGTATGCATTAAGGCACTTTCTGAATGAAACTTATAAATTGATACAAATTTCCATAAGCTTGGTGGACCTTACCTGATGAGCTCCCAATGCAATACCAACACCGAGGTCATATTTACCAACAATTTCAACTAACCGTGCATACTATAAAACATAAACCAGAATAAACCAGTTAATAATTGTGAGTTTAAACATTAACTTCAAATTACATCTTGTTCAGCTTTTTGAACTGTTTGTTGAAGTCTGGTTGATTAGTGTTACATTAGGATACAATCTGCTGTAAATTTCAATTCTGGTTGGCTTTAACTTTGACTCGTCAAAATTGGCTTAAAGAATTTTACTTAAAACTGATTTGTTTTTGCCTCAGGTTTTAGCAGAAACTAGTAGTAAGAAATAATCCCAGATGTGAATTGGTTCTTTTTCAAACATGCAATCAGCTAAACAAAAGAAATCTGTACACAGTACAAACAGTAGATTCCTGTCAAAAATAGGCCTCTTGCTGAACTGACCTACCTGTGTATTATTCAAACCAACACCATCTAATTCAGCCGGTACCTAAACATGATATAATAAGAAAAATTCAGTGACACAAGCCGCTGTGATGAAGAACCAAGATTTCTGCTGCTTCTTGCATCTGAATGACACTGAATGATTAAGAAAACGTACAGTGCACAAAATTCGCATAGGAAATCATATGACTACATGTGTATTTGTAGAAACCAAAGAAGTATATGTAGAAAAACCTTTCTTCAAAAAGAAAATCGTCCTAAGCCATTTTACCATTGTCAAAAGCATTTTTAACTTTATTCTGTTGAATAAAGTGAAACGATTCCTGAGGGTGGTCCCTCAGGAATCGTTTCACTTTATTCAACAGAAGTATCTTTGTTTCACCATACTCTATATACAACGCTTTGTAAAACGAAATAAAACAAAGTTTTGAGACAAACACTAATCAATATATGAATAATATAAAGACTTGTTTTACTCAGTGCATTCAGTGCAAGTTTATCTGGTACTTGTTAAGAACTGTCCACATCATCACAGAAGAAGTGTTTTTGTGCATACTTAGTATGCCCAAAAACACTACTTCTGTATGAATATTGATATAAATTTTTATGGGAATTTGTGGATAGGCCCTAACCCAAAGGATTCATTCCTATCATTTTTATTCAGAAAAAGTGTCTTCACCTGAAATGAAAAAGTTCAAATCTATATTATATACCTGTAATCCAAAGGCTCCCATTTCTTTTAATCCTTGTAATGTGGCTGGTTCAATTTCCTCATTCTCATCATTAGCAGCAGCATTGTTTTCTTCTGCCATAAACTTTTCAACAGGATCAATTAATGAACTGACAAAATCAAATTGTTCTTCATCCAAAACTGAAATCATAAGGAACCGTCTCAAAAATTCGCTTCAAATTCGCTTCAAATTCGCTTAGCAATTCGCTTCATTTTCATCTTAGATGAAGTGTTATTGTAACACTGTAACACTTGTAACATTGTAACACTTCATTTTTGAGACAGTCCCTAACAGAGAATAAGAATAAAAGTAGAAATGAAATACTTCTTTAAATAATAATTTAAAAGACCATATTCCTTTGTGAAATAATTTTATGCAGTGGCTATCTTTATATGCATGACAAAAGTTATTGATACATTGCATAATTTTTTACAAATTGGTTTGTACAAGGAAGTCTAACTTTCATGATTTGTATTGGCTTTGGGTTATAATCTTCAGCCGGTTGTTTATTTCAACAAAAGAGTATAATCAAGAGATTCAAAATAACTAATATAATTATGAATCAAACTTTTGAGAGTTGGGAAGCTTGCTGCAATGCATGAACTAAACTAGTCGAAACTTTAATATAAATGCATTAGAATTGATAACACCATTAAAAAATTCAGAGTTTCGAATAACTAGGACAACAAATAAACATAAAGGGATTGTCTACAACATTTGTATGGGGAATTCAGAAAAAGAGTCTTCATGCATACTTAGTATGCACAAAGATACTTCTTGTGAGATGAAAATTGATGAAAGTTGCAACAACAATTTTTTATACCTAAACTGACAGAAAATGAACATTACCTTGAGGGTATGGGAAAATTTGTTCCACATTTGCTTTACCGGTAAAAATTCCCATTGCGAATGATTTTGGCCCCTAAAATTAAAAACACTATAGTTGTTATGTAAAGTTTAAATTAGAAAAGTTTTCACATACTATCAAAGATATAGATAGTAACCTGAAAAATTTGTTGACCGCAGTAAAATATTCTAAAAATTTGGCCATTTTTCCTAAATCCAAACGTTTGAGATATAAATTTGTGTATAAAATCTAGCAAGTTTTAATCAGAAGCAGTGTTAAAGAAAACTTTCTCGGAAATTTGCTGCTGGATTGTTTTTAAGTACTGCACACCTGTGACGACCCTTGGACATCATGTATTTTAAAAAGGTTTATGATATCTGAACAATATTTTTATAATACACCTCAACCATGATGAGACAAGGGATGCATGCAGTTAAACAAACTTACATCTACAGCATCAGTAGTTTTTGATCGAGCAAGCTGAACAACAGCAGGATTTCTAAAATATGAACATAAACCAATGGATAAGGAAGCATCCACACAATCGAATCCCAATTTGTACCATTTTCATAACAGATGGAGTGTCTTTGTGCATACTAAGCTTGCACAAAGACACTGCTTCAGTATGAAAATCGACAGTCCCTAAGCGGTAAACAAAATATTACACTAAATATGACTAAATCATCAATTTTATCTCATATAGACGCTTCTTCTGAATAAAAATTGAATTATTTTCTCATATATGTTTTTTGGAAAAAAGAGAATAATGGCAATGTAAATGTTGTTTCTACGTCTACAATACTGTATTTTCTGTAATTAGCGTTGGGCTTCAAGTAAGCACCACGTTCTAATAAGCTCTAATATAATAATATATTTTATAAGTGCCCCCTTCTAATTAGCGCAAACCCAGCGTTTATTAGAAACAATATGAACAGATCATGCACATAACATGATTGTCTATTGGGTTAAGAATGAATACAACATTTTCTCTACTTTAAAGGAAATGAATATAACATATATTCTAAAGAAATTATTAAAAAAAAATTCTTGCATTTTTCACGTTTTGAGGAAAACTTTATAAGCGCCTCTAACAAGGCCAGGACTTGAAAATGAAATAAGCACTGGGGGCTCTAATTAGAGGAAATAGTTGAGTAACAAATATGTAATCGTGTATCATTTTTCACCTCAGGATAGAGTTTTTTTGTATACACAAAGACACATCCTGAACAGTATATACTTAAAACAATTTTTAAAATGAGACCTAAAAGAGAACATCATATATTTATATGTATTCAGATACTATTCAAGGGTTCAACAATCCGACCGTAACCTTTGAATAATAACAACCAAATCCTGGTATTACATATCTTTATGTGAATGATAGATTCTTACCTCGTTGCGGTCTTTAAGTTAGGTTGAGAACAAGCATTTGCTAATATCTTTTGTAAATTTCCACTTTTTCGAAACATCTTGAATCAATACTTAGATGATTGAATTTCCTATTTATATATTTACTTTATTTTTAACTGAAAAAAGAAGTAAGAAAATAGGACGTGCATGGGCTAGTGGTCAAGTCATTGGATTTGTAATCTGATGGCCGAGGGTCCGAAACCCATGCTCGGCATGCTTGGGATCATGTCTAAAAAAGCTGTTTCTCTGGTCAACCCATACCATGTGAGGGAATTTGGGTAGATGGTTCAAAGTGATCACAGGTGTTGCAGGGGGTGTCTAGGAGAGCACCAACCCTTCAATGGGTGGGGTCGCTCAGAAGAGTATTAATACTCCAGGGCCTTCAACTATAGCCGTGGTTCCTCCTGGAAATAAGTATCTCGAACTTTCGGAGGTTAACTACGTTAAACATAAACCTCACTCACTCACTCACGTAGTAAATTAAAAAAACTGCTTTATGGCTTAGTGCTTGCACTTCACTTATACATTTACTCAAGTAAGGTTAAGTTTTGGGCTGGGAAGGGTAGGGAATGAGCTTCACAAGGCTGAAAGTGTCGACTGGATATGTATCTGAGCTTCAAATACTAAGGGTCTACTCCATCGTGCAAAAAAAAGATGCTCAGTCCATCCCATTATCCTTAATTTGTGAGTGGTTTGAGCCGACTGAGTGAAAATCGAAATTTATTCATACATTTGAGTACAGGGTGTGACAAATGGCTTTTACGGGGTGTCCGTATACGCCAAGATTTGCAATGTTCAGTGTTTGTTGTTTGCCTGTAAGCTACTAACAACCTATCAGACCTCGAAGTTTCAAAAGTTTAGGGAAACAAATCATCGTTTTCATTATCATTGGCGGAAATGATCAAACGAAATCCCCTGCGGTAACGACGAAATAAGAACGAAAATGAGAAAATTTTGCAAGGCCTGAGTATGCATTTCATTATTTATTTTTCCTTCTCATCTTAACATTTCAGTTTTAGGCAAGTTTCTCAGAGGAACTATATCAACTGTTTAACAATTTCAGCTGTGCCTTTGTGAGTGAGTTTTATGTTTAACGTGGTTAACTTATTTCCAGGAGGTACCACGGCTTAAGTTGAAGGCCCTGGAGTATTTAATGCTCTTCTGAGCGACACGACCCACTGAAGGGTAGTTGCTCTCCTAGACAACCTCACATGTTATGGGTTGACCCGAGGAACAGCTTTTCAGACATGATCCTAAGCATGCCGAGCACGGGTTTCGAACCCTCGACCATCAGATTACAAATCCGATGACTTGAGCACTAGGCCATGCTCGTATGTGCAATAACACTTCATCTGAGGTGAAAATGAAGCGATTTGTGAAGCGAATTAAAGCGAATTTTTGAGACGAACTCTTACGAAGTAGGAGAAAACAACCAATTGGGTTTGAAAAGAAACAACGAAGTAATGCATCCATCTCCCAAACATCAAAGATGAATCGAATATTTAATGTAAAGGATAAAATGCAGTTTGATATCAACAACCATGTAAAGCAATTTAGAAAAGGCTCCATTTACAACGGTAAAATGGAGACTCAAAGTTATTATTCTTTAATTGCTTAATGTATGATGATAGTCTGAAGATCCATCACCATACATTATGCTATTAAGAATAAAAACTTCTAGTCCCCTACCCGCTACTGATATGGTTGTTATGAATTTATAACTTTCACACCTTGAAAATCAAGTTATCGACCTGCAGTTGTCCATCAGATATTGCAAGACGACCTGCTGGTTGTCTTGTGTTTTCTGATCGGAAACTACAGGTTGTGCTATTGGACAAAATTATTATGCTAGGGAATTTTATTTTTCTATCTTTAGAACTTCGGTCCCCAGATATTTTCTCGAAAATCGTGTAACTTGGTAATCAGAAAGACGTTGCTCTTATCAAATAACTTTTTATATCTGCTCGTTAATCAGCCTTAAAACATTATCTTTACCTTTATATATGAACTCATATGAGTTGCTTTCGAAAAAAGAAAAGAAGTGGAGGTTCAGTTTTTAACTTTATAAGTTCAGTGGAGGAATGAAAAACTCAATGTTTTCCTGGTCACAATTGTGACTATGATGTTTATAACAGATAGTGGTAATTGCTCCAAGAGGTTTTACTTAAAAAATAAAAATAAAATCTTGTCTTCATAGAATATAACAAAAAAACTTACAAATTTCTGCAGGTTGGTTGGTAAAATTGCTAACCCTTTTATGATAATGCACACTTAAATATAAATCTGTTGCATTTTGTTTCAGGATAGTTGAAGCGTGTGCGACCATTTTGTTACCACAAGGCAGGAAAGGGTTTAAGGTTAATTGATTAAGGGACTGCCAAGGGACCAACAGAAAAGTTCAAAAAATCGAAGTTCAACTGTATTATAAACCTTTCCAAGTTGTGTACATCATACAGATATAGTCAGATAAGCAGAGAACTTAGGGTATGATCATAGATATATATGGTATGATCTAACGTCTAATGGTACTATGTTAAATATGACCAAAGACACTTCTTCCACAATTTTTCTTGTACGAATTTTATGTACGCGGTCGCTTATTAACGATAAGCATCTCATACTTATTTATTTGCATAATATTTATACACGATAACCTTTTCAGTATAATATTGAAATACTGCTATCAATACAGATGTGGATTAGACAGGGTGGCCACCACTCCTAAAAACTCCTAAAATCTCCTAATTTTTTGTCTTCCTCCTAAATTCTCTTAAATTTTCAATATTTTATTGCTTTGACTTGGTTAAAGTGTGTTCGG
>JAUCNQ010101780.1:0-12010 GCA_032352715.1 Bougainvillia muscus | reverse complement strand
GACCAAACTTGAATACTCAAGTAGAATCAAATGAGTTAACCCTTTTCCGAAACGGAGTGACCTAAAAATTGATTTCCATGCCCAAAAGTGTTTTTCCTTGATGACGCACAGAAATCTGCCATAAATCACTACGGTGTTTTCTGGTTTATTCCAATTTTAACATGGCAAATATATTTTACACAGAAATTTCTTTGTTTTATTGCAAAGAGAGTAAGGTGGCCTTAAAACTGCTGCAATGCTATGTGGTATGTATCTCTGACCACCTTGCACAATACTAGTACTTGATCAATCCTTCAAATCTTCTAAACATCCTTCTTCAAGAGTAAAACGTGTTTGGTCGAAATTTTCTCCCGACCAATTTGTGTCTAAAATTCAAGCAGTTAACTGGGACGATGGCACTCTAAAATAAAACCTTGATAATCATTTTGTCAGTAGATAATTTTTTTAATACTTTCGAAAGCCTTTTGCATGAATCAGCTCTCCTGAAACAATTTTCCTTCCAAAAGTATACAAACCTCTCATCCTCTTCCTGGATGATAACAGGTATTATCACCTCTATGCAAGAACGAAATCGTCTTCATAAAACATTTCTTTGCTTCAAGGATGCAATACAAAAAGCTTTCATCAAAGAAAGGTATAAAAAATACAGGAACATGTTTCTTTATGTTGTGACAGCAAGAGTAGTTTCTACAAGACTTACTTTAGGGAAAACATGAAAAACACGAACAAAATATGGAAAGGCATCAAGAGCATTGTCTCGACTAAAGTTAAAAGTGAATGCCCAGACATTTCTCTAAAAGTAAACGGATCTATCGCATCTGACCCTCAAACTGTAGCAAATACGTTTTTCCTCAAAATCCTAAGAACCCCCAATTCCTCAAAAATCCAATTTAATACTCCATTTTTTTATCGCCTGTTACTGCCGATATAGTCCTTAACTGCTTGTCTTTGCTTGACTCGAGCAAAGCAATGGCCCTTCCAGCATACCGCCTCGCATTTTGTCATTAATTAAAACAATATATCGTCTCCATATCTGAAATTATAAATTTATGCTTTGCAACTGGTCTTTTTCCGGAACCTCTTAAAACTGCCTTCCATAAAAATGGTTGCTGACTAGATGGTAATAATTACCGTCCAATTTCGTTTCTCTCTAACATTGACAAGGTGATCGAGAAGCTTATCTACAAACGAGTTTATCAATTTCTCACAAAACACAAGGTCTTGTTCACTCATCAATTTGGTTTTCGTGGAAACTATTCTAGCTCCCACACATTACTCAACATGTACAATCTAATTACTGAAAACCTTGATAAAGGCAATTTTGCGTGTTGAGTATTTATCGACTTACAAAAATCCTTTGATACAGTCGATCACGCTTATCTATTAAACAAATAGCAGCACTATGGAATTCGTGGCAATGCATTTTCTTTGCTAATGTCATATCTACTTGACAGACATCAATATGTCTCTGTCTCAGGTTGCTCATCATTTCAATCAACTACCAGACATGGGGTCCCCCAGGGTTCAGTTTTGGGACCTTTACTTTTACTGATTTATATTAATGACTTACATTATGCTATTCAACATTCAATTGTCCATCATTTTGCCGACGACACTAATCTTCTACACTTAAATAATAACCTCAGATCTCTCGTTAAAAAGGTTAACTTAGATCTTAAATTTCTTTGGCAAGGCTAAATGCCAACAAAATTGCTCTTAATACCAGTAAAACTGAATACATATAATTAAACATCCATCTAGAACTCTAACACAAGAGATTAATCTGTCATCTGTTAAGTACCTTTGTGCTCAACTGGACTCCAACCTGGGCTGGAAAGCACAAATTAACCAAGTAGCAACCAAACTCAAGAGAGCCAATGGGGTCTTGGCAAAACTTACTCACTTTGTTCCCACTGAAGTTCTTATATCAGTATACTATGCTTTATTCTTCTCTCACATGAACTGCTGCCAAATCTGGGGGCAGCCAGTTAAGCAACTGGTGAATCGCATAAGAGTTCTTCAAAACTTTGCCTTGCGCCTCATTACCTTTTCTCATAGTTGGCAACATTCCAGTCCTTTATTTAAACTACACAATATCTTGAAATTTCAAGATGTTATTACAACATTTAATGTTCTTTTTGTTAATGACCTGCACTCGCATATTCTGTGATTATAGATACTTTCAAGATACATTTCTCCTATTCTCATAACACTCGTGCCAATCAACTCGGTCTGATAAATCGCCCTATTGTAGATATTACTTCTTTTGGACTAAATTCAGTTAAATCTATTTATCAATCTTTGAATAGGTGTCAAAACAGCATTGTTTCAACCCGCTTCCTCGATCTCTCTATATATCAACTAAAGAATCTCCTTACTAAACACTTGCTTAGTTTTTAGTAAGTCAATATGTATTCTAATAGATCTAATTGTCTAGATCTATTCTAATACATATGCACAGTGATTGAAAATATTTCTCTATACCATTATGCCACCTGCCACTTTATGTCTGTTTTGTATTTTACTGTGCTGTCTTGTACTTAGGAGTGTCGTCTTTAATTTTCCTGTGATGTCATCAGTGGCCCTAGCACAGATAGCTTGCTATGGCTAGTGGTGTCCGGGGTAGACAATTTAACTACAATTTATTTATTTTTTGTTACTATTTCCACAGTATTCCTTCTACCATTGCCTGCTATAAATATATGTTATTTCAATTATTTCAATTCCTATGCGATACAAACGTGCCACTATGGTACGAAGTTTCGTTTGAAATCACTCTCTGTAAATGAAACACAACCACAAATTTTGCTGCCCACACAAAGGAATTTTTTAGATGGGGCTGTTTGCCTGCATTTTCATTTATATCAGACAGTTTAGTGTCCTTGTATTCATATTTAATGTATTTTCAGGCAGAAAGACAGCTTTCCTAGCAAAATTCAAACAAGTGAAGTCTAGAGTTGTAAGTAATGACTTCATAATTACAAATCTGTGCATGCACTAGCATGCACTAGCATATCCCTTCGTATCTTCGTTCAGGGCATTGCGGTTCTGTAAAATACATCGAAATATGATGGAACCTGCACATGTCATGACTTAGTTGATAAATCGTTAATAGGTTTTATTGCTGATGCTGGTTGACTTGTTTCTCTATTCAGTTGTTGGTTGGGCGTTTAGGAGATTGGGGCTCAGTGCCTGTAGCTAGCTAGCTTCTCTAACACTGTCCATTTATCTAGCTAGCTAGCTATGCTATCACCTTTTGTAACTTTTTTTTGTTTAAGTTGCGGTAGCAAGCTCTACCACTGTCCATTTACATTTTCTTACCTTTCACAAAAACACACAACATGCCTGGTTTTCTTAGCTTCTTTCTTCTGCTACGGTAGCCAGCTGTATGTGGTGCTGGAGGTGGAAGAGGAGGTCTCACATTTGTATGTTCTCATCCTACTTTTTGTTCTCTCCTTCTTCCACGTCGGATACAATTATTTTCTTCTCTATAAAATGTTGGAGGTAAAAGTAAGTGTGTTTCCGGAAAAGGAAAAACGTAAGCCTAGGGATAAATAGATACGAAAAAAATATTTAAGCATAAACATCAGAAAAGTTATAAAAAATAAACGCCGGGAACAGTTGATACTAGCACAATATTAGTTTAAGTAGTTTAAATTCTTTATCGAAAAAGATCTTTTTATTGAGTTGTCTTATGTATTAACACTTTTTTACTATCCAATAGTAAGCGTGATCCAAAAGTAAGCGCAATCCATGTACAAGCTCCCCCAGAAGCTACTAATTTCTAAAGTAAGTGCATGCTTACTTATCGCATTTGGGTTCTAACATACAGTAAAACTTTTATTAAGCAACCCCTCCAATGAGGGCCCCCTCTCATAAGCACCCCCCTAAAAATTGAAAGTGGTACTTATTAGAAAATTCATGCAAATTCAATAAGGAGTTATTTTGACAAATATTATATCATATTAAAAATGTAGAACATTCTATGCGATTTTCTTTGGGTTCATGGTTTAACACCACTGTTCTTAGCAGGGTTTAGAGGAGTCAATTTCTCGAATTCAACGAATTGAACCGTGTCGTAACGAAATTGATTGCCATTTCGACAAGTTGACTCAATTTTAACTTGTCAAATTCTTTAAACGTGTTTAAAAGAATTCGTCAAATCTTATGCAAATGAATGAATACTTTGATGTACTGAAGAAAACATGTGCGTTTCTACAAGACTTTTTGCTAATTTTATTAAATTTGATAAAGTTTTTATATAGAAATGGACTAAAACAGGATGATTAAGAAATAAGAACGTGCACACAGAAGAAATAGAACCGTGTGTTGTCTAGTGGCAAGAGAAAGAGCCTTGTGGAAGGTTACCAGTGATAAATATGAAATAAAGGGAGAGAGGGAATAGTTTACTAAAAAAAATAATAAAGTAATGGTTAAGGTACAACAAGTAGAAACAGCCGATTATAGACCACAGCATGGTCTTGCATGGAAGGTCAAAAATGATCTAAGTGGAAGGAAAACTACACCCAAAGGAAAAATCAAAGGTAAAATTAACCAGGCTAGAGTTATGGCCTGGTACGACCATTTTAGCAAACTACTAGGTGCGGAACCAGTGATCAACTGTGGGGAATATGGTTTTCGAGGAACTGAACATTGAAACAGGTCCCTTTACAAATGACGAGCTTACAAAAGTGAAAAGATCTTTAAAAACTGGTAAAGCGGCTGGTGAGGACGGTATTACATCCAAGGTTTTAAAGTATTGTAATCTGGATGATGTTGTCTTAAAATATGCCAACAAATTACTTGAGGAACCATGTGAAACCGCAACAATCGTCCAACATAAATTTGCTGCTGGTCCATAAGTCAGGTAACATGAGTTTACCAACAAATTACAGAGGTGTTGCACTATCGTCAGTTATGCTAAAATTGTTAACAACATGATTCTGAACCGAATACAACCAAAACTCGATCCACTGTTACGACCAACCCAAAACGGTTTTCGACCTGGTCGCTCAACAACCACTCACATCTTAGCATTAAGAACAATAATTGAAGAGGTCAAAAGGAACAACTTGAAAGCAGTCCTACTCCTTGTCGACTTTAGCAAAGCGTTTGACAGCATTCATCGACAGAAAATGATCAAGATACTGAAATCTTATGGAATCCCTCAGATATTAGTGAATGATATTAACCTTTTGTATGAAA
Organism: Bougainvillia muscus; assembly: GCA_032352715.1. Classification (NCBI taxonomy): domain Eukaryota; kingdom Metazoa; phylum Cnidaria; class Hydrozoa; order Anthoathecata; family Bougainvilliidae; genus Bougainvillia; species Bougainvillia muscus. The sequence continues at coordinate 6,805 of JAUCNQ010101780.1, read as the reverse complement.
GCACAAGAGCTAGAGTGATCTCACTGGATGGGGATACAGAATATTTTGATATTCAAACGGGTATTTTTCAAGGAGACACTTAAGCACCGTTCCTTTTTTATATAGTGATAGACTATATCATGCGGAACTAACTACTATTGGAAACAGTTCAAACGAATGAGGTTTTTCCATTCAAGAGAGGAGAAGTAGACGTTTCTATTCCATCACTTTAACAGATTTAGACTATGCAGATGACATTGCACATCGCACATCACATTATCTGATGAGATCAACCAGGCGAAAGAATTCTTAAAAGGACTTGAAACTGAGGCAGGCAAATTTATTCCTGTTTACTGTTGAGCCTGTATTACTCTATATCAATGGAACCTGGACTCTCACCAAGCGCCTGGAGGAAAAACTGGATGGATCCTACACAAAAATGCTACGAATGGTTTGTGGGATATCATGGCAACAACATATGACTAACATAGAATTATACACGATGGAATGCCCAAAGAGAGTCAAAAGATTGCCAGCAGAAGACTTATGCTCTTTGGTCATTGTATCAGACATGGAGAAGAAATATGCAAAAAACTGGTTCTCTGGCAACCAAGACGAGGAAAAACTACGCGAGGGAGATAAGCTGCAACTTTTCTGCAAATGGACATCCTAAAAAGAGATGCTGTACTAGAAGACGTTGGGGAAATCCAAAATTTTATGCTGGACCGTTCTCGCTGGAAAGAATTCATCACCACAGCTCGATCGGGAGATTGTCGAAAGTAAAGTAAGTGGATTTAGTCGGAGACGTTTCCGTTAACAGAAATTCCTCAAAAACGTTTTCTAAGCATGGCGAATTTCAAAAACAGTCGAAATAAAGTAGCTATACCATCACAACGTCCTAAGTATGTCAGAAACTAAAGATTAGATTCTTTTTTGTCTGATAATTAGACAAAAAAAACCTCTTATCCACTGCGTTAACCATGATATTGCCCAAAAATCTTTTGGTTTGCGATTTAAAATTAAAATCCCAGCTGTGCCTTGCATTCGGCAAGGTAATTCTCATTTGTTCCTCTGAATCCCTTCAATTACTTTCTGTAAGGATGACACATGAGCAATTCGACAACTTGTCTAATTCGAGAAATTGAATTCAATTAATCGACTTGTGTAAACCCTGCTTTACAGAGCTCGCAGCTAAACTTTAGAAATTTCTATTTAGTCTAAAGTAAACATAATTAATAAGTGCCTCCCTGTAATAAAAAAAAATTAAAAGAAAAATTTAATAAGCACCCCCTGCAGAAGTTTTACCGTATGTAAAAATCACTTTGGCATACCTTGCTATAAACTCCCGAATAATTTCCCAGAGTAAAAAACAATGCTGACAGCCACAATTCTTAGAAGCCTAAATACATTTTATAGCACTTAAAGCCTCGCCATCACCGTATAGTTTAACATACCCCACTAAATTACTTTAAAATAAATATTTAACAAAGCCCTAAATCATATGCATAATATATCTTTTTTATCAAATCTCAATGGGTTCTAATCCAGCATGTAAGTGAAAATACTAAAAATTTGTGTTTATATCTATAATGTCATTACCGTTTAGGAGCAGCGTCTTTTGTTTTTATCTCAAAACACCCACCGTTTTGTTATTTGGACCAAAAATTAGCTGTTTCTCTTCTGAACAGTGTTCACCATTGCAGTAGAATTCTTTCGTCATTTTTCGTGATTTTATCCAGTACTCGTGACCCACTTTTTCATTTGCGTTAAGCAAGCAGTGCTGCTGTGGAAAAGCAAAAAAGCTTGATTTGCAGAACTTAAGGTAAATATGAATGTTGATATAATGCCGTTAAAGCATAGATAAATTCATTCTTACAAGAATGTGGTGGTGTAAGTACAACAACCAAAAATAAAGTTAATGTTAGGCTTACGTCATAAAATTCAGCACAGTTGTGCAACATCAAAAGTATGAAATTTTGACGTCATCATTTCAATTATGACGTCATCTTGTCGGCGATGATGTCATAATTTAACATTGGCCGTGGAATTTCGATGATTTTCTCAAATTAACGCCCATGGAAGAAACAGAAGCACTGAACACATAATTATTACTGCTTGACATAAGATATGTTTTATAAATTCAAAAATAACCTTACTTTAGTCTATATTGATTGATTAACAATGGTTTTGAATTATTTTTTATGAGGAAAAATGAAGGGGTTATATTTTCAGGAGGCGTCTTGGCGCTAAGGGGCGCAACTTATTTAAGATTTTTTTTATCATTATGTTGCCTATAAATAAGTATTAAAAGACACCAAAGGGCATTTCTTAATAATGTATAGAACAAAAGTTATTAACAAAAGTTCACGTTTGTGGTATAAATAAATATTTTCATGAACATTAAAAAAGTTGCATCTCGCAAACATTAATTTTTCGCGAATTAACGAATGTGAAATATTTTGCGAACATTGAATTTTGCGAATCGGTGAGTTTGTGACCATAAACAATTTATGATATAAGTAAGGAAAAGTGAAAAATGACGTTTATTCCAAGCACGATTTTCGTTTCTACTCCTAAGTACGGAACAGAAAGAAGAAAGAACATGTTATTTCCTTAAAAAAAATTGTTTTAATAAATTCTCTAACATTTCACGAACATTTATTTTCGCGAATCGGACTTCCAAAAAATTTACGTAGGTATTTCACATTTTAAGTGAATTAATTTTTTTATTCCAGGCTGTTTTTATGGCAATTCCAGCACATGTAGCGAGTATTAAAAAAACATTTTGTTTACGTTAGTTCTTTAACAAGATGCTTTACTCTAGATTGATCATAATTGCTATCCACCTGTGTTCGTTGATCCTGTGCAGGCTAGTATAAAGCTTTTGTTTGACAATGGTAAAACAGTATGTGCTTTTAAAAACGGTGGCTATATTATTTCGAAGAATGCTACCAAAGAATTTGTCATTGATGTAAATGGTAAGTATGTTTTCTAGTGATGCACAAATCGGTCGAATTGTCGATCAGTGTTCGATTCAAATCCCACTCCACTACAGGCATGTTGAACATTTGCTTATCGTCATTAGAACGTAAGATGCTGGAAAGGGAATGAGAAACAACTCTATTATTTTTATTGTGAACAACCGTGCCTCGCTAGCAGGTTACATTATTGATTTTTTTATTTTTAAACTTTAGCGCTTTGGGCGCATAAATTATGCCTTGGACGTCAAGTAAATTAAAACTGTGTGTGATGATTGGCTCTTGTTATAAACAAACATTAGTGGAACGTGATTGGTTGCTGAATTAAGAGAAAACGAAAAATGAATTAATTATTTTGCTAAAATATGAACTAGACTTTTATTTAAGAGTCTCTGCTTGTCGTTAAAGTTTTTAAAGCCGAGGAGGGGGAGGGGTAATTACTGTTCTTTTATTTACCTTTATAAAACAATGAACTAATATGTCGTAAAACATATGTTTGACCTCGACGGAAGAAAACAAGAAGATAGGTTATAATTTTCTGTCAGTGCTAACATTTGTAAACAAAACTTTGATCCAAAACAAATTACTTCTAATCTAAGATATCCTTAATCCCTGGAATCATACGAAGCATCTTTGGACAACTGTTAACTATAATTTTTGAGGGGTTAGAAAACTTTTCTTTCTTCATCCAATTTTTCAAGTGATCAGTAACCCCAATAAAAACACTGTAACAAGACAATAAATGGCGACTGTCAATTCCTTTTTCTTCAATGTTGTGGTTGGAATGTCATTGTAACAGCCTATAGAAGCATTTTACTGAAAAACCCCGCTTCTCCGTACGAATTTAAGTCATTTAACGGGTTGGGAAAATATAATTTTTCATCAGACCAGGCTCAAGAGGTCTTGGTCTACTGTGGCGCACTTGGGTTTTATTACATTGTTAGATAATATAAAATATCAAAACATTTGAAGTTATAGAAAACGAGCAGTTTTTTCTCCTTCCTTTTCCATCCTCCTAGATAGGACGTTAATAATCTCAGGATAATCCTATTTTCCAAGTCTAATCAAATTAAAGTCAACAAACCTGCCATTCACAAAAGGTTTTGTTAAAATCTATTATTCACAATTAAAGAAGTTGCTTGATTAATTTTTTAGGCAGTGGTTCTATTTTTCCAAAACACAACATTGATACGTTAGATGGTTCAGTTAAGTTTCCAATGATGGACACCCTTTCAGCCAGTTACTGCATTATAAAAGAATCATTAAAAGACTGTTTAAACTTTTATGACAGAGATCGCAACAGATTTTTAGTCGATGCATCCGGATACTTTGAGGTAGACCACAATGACGAAAGCATCACTCATGGTATGTTAAAATTATACAGTTTCATTCTCTGATACTCTTCGTAGAATAAATTGGCTTTTTTGTTTACAAACACAAACTGGTTTTTTGAATTTGAATTATCAGTACGTAAAGCCGCTCTGAAATGCTATACGTCATAAACATAAGACATATTTGTAATATTATTATTGGCATGCTTGATTGCAATAAAAAGCTGCTTTATGCAGGCTTCATTAAATTTGATTTTAAAATTAATTTAGCAGCGTACGTAAAATTATTGTGACCTCAGAATATTTTAAAGCACCTTCAAAGGTAGAACAGAGAGTAAACGTTAAGCTGATCAGATTTTCATACAAAACATAGCTTTCAGAACATCTTTTTATTTGTACATTTGCTTGGGTCTATGTCGTTTTAGACTATCGTACTAATAATTTTTAGATGGACTAACTCCTCGCTATTTCACTATTCATCCCGATGGAAGTGGTGAAGAAATTTTAACAAATGAAGATGTTTCCTTGTACCTTTCTCAAGCAAAAAAAACTGACTCTTGCCCTGTTATTCAGTCTCATGAAAATGATCAAGCTACTTGGCGTGTGATGAAACCGGTGTATGGTAGGTGGTTGTTAAATCTGGCTAGTCATCCAAATCCCCCTTCCCCTCCCCCATTGATAATGTACAACCCCAAAGTATATTTTAATAAAATAGTTACCTTTTCTTTATTCCACAAAATCCGTTATTTTACGTCAGTGGTGACTGGCGTAAGTAAGTAACTCATGCACTTGTTCTCTTGTTAAAACGGTAAAAACGTGAGTAAACAAAAGTTAGCAGGTATTTTTGTTTTTAACTTTATCTGCCTCAGTTCGTGAGATATTCGTCAAAGAAAAGAACGGTGAAAATCGTGATACTCCTGGAAAACAGGTAACAGGGGAAAAATTTAGAGAGAAAAAAGTGGTGGTCACTAAGGTGTTTAGTTTACTAACGTGCTTAGTTTAGTGAAGAAAAAGCGCCGATGACGCTTTCATGCCCTCTTCGATTTCATTATGTTAAACTGGGGGTTTTGGGGTTGTTTTGAGCCCCACAACGGGTCCAGGGCGGAGCCCTGGAAGCCAACCCCCTTTATAGGCTTAAACTCCCTTAAATTGACCCATTTTTAGTCCTAAATTTGGGATAGATTACCTACAGTAATAACGTTATACTGAAACATATCTGAAGATATCCTTCACAAGTAACGGCTGGGAAAACTTCCACACGGGAAAAACAAATTGGAAATCTATCATAAATGAAAAATAAGTATAAATCTATTCTGAGAAATAATAACAAGCAAATGTCCAGCTATATTTGGCGGGTGTTTTTGCTTAATGAACCGTCTCAAAATTGGCTTTATAATTCGCTTCATGCATGTCAATTTTCATATCAGATGTTGTGTTATTGTGCATACTTTGCACAATAACACTTCATCTGAGGTGAAAATTAAGCGAATGAAAATTTGTGAAGCGAATGTAAGCGAATTTTTGAGACTAATCCTAAGCCTCTAAGTAAAAAACCATGTCGGGAAAACCGAGGCGCTTAAGCAAAACCAGGCATTGGTACAGAATAATGGAATAAGCAAAACTCAATACATATACTAATGGATAATTAACAAGAGTGAACCTATGTGGTCATTAAAAATACAATTCGTAGTAACGTAACTTTTGCTTCAAACGACTTTTAGTCAAATGAACTTTACTTTAAACTCGACCACGCAGAAGGATTACTTAGCAAAGAAAACCTCAAGATGTATTTTATAATTTTCTATGGAATTATTTTATGTTACAATGTAGTTCTCAGCAAATTCTCAGAAGAAGAAAACTAATACGCAAATAGTACATATACACAACACACGTTCTTTTAAATACTGTTCAACTTGTTAAATTATTAGCGTGATTTTAGTCGAATGGACGAGTAAGTTCAGTGGTTTTGCATTAACTGTACATGTGGGAATTGTAACTGTGAAGAAGATCACTGATATAAAAAACGTTGTTCAAAGTTTTTTAAACACTAAAAATACTAGAGAGAATTGATAAGGTCTGCTTTCACTATAGTAGAGGGAGAAATTGTGACTATAGAGAAAAGCACTAATACGGAAAACGTATGGATGACAAAATACCATGGATAGCATATAAATAGAGTTAAAGTTCTTTAAGTCTTTTCAAGGTATTAGAGTAATCTGAATAAGGTTGACACTTATTTGTAGAAGGGACACACTACTAAGAACATGATTCGCTGGCAACTTGACAGCTAAGTAAACTTAAAATCATATAATCTTAGGAACCATCTCAAAAATTTGCTTCACAAATTCGCTTCATTCCTGTTAATTTTTATCTCAGATGATGTGTGTTTGTGCATACTTTGTAGGCACAATAACACTTCATCTGAGGTAAAAATGAAGCGTTTGTGAAGCAAATTAAAGCGAATTTCTGAGACAAACCCTTAGGGACCGTCCACAAAATGCGTATCGTAATACGAAC
>JAUCNQ010101669.1:0-12011 GCA_032352715.1 Bougainvillia muscus | reverse complement strand
ACATATTGACTGCAAAAGTAGACTTTATATAAATGCAATAACTAGACCATATAAATACTTGTGTAGACCCTATCTATGGTTTGCCAGACCCTATCTATGGATTGCAAAAGTAGACCTTATATAAATGCAATAACTAGACCATATAAATACTTGCATAGACCTTATATATGGATTGATTGACCCTATCTATGGTTTGCTGGACCCTGTCTATGAACTACTAGACCCTATCTATGGTCTTCTAGACCCTATATATGGACTTCTACACATTATGAAATGTTTTTAGACTTTTGTCCTTTATGGCGGGGATAGTTATTGCTTTACTTGCCATTTTAGAAATTTCAAAATCCGATAACATTTGAACCGGACAAGTTTTTTCCATGCGATTTTCAGTATGATGCGCCAAAATCTTTCTATTTTCATCGTCGCAATGATTTGGCTTATTTAGAACTCTCGCGACCCGTCAAAAGCGCCTGTGAATGTAGGATACACCAGGCTTGTCCTAGGGAAAAAACAATGTTTATGAAGGATACGCTGAGCGTACCCCGGGGACTGAAAGGGTTAACCAAAATCCAAAATCCTGATTTACCAAAGTTAGATATTATCCGATTTTTCATATATTTTAAAGTCCTATCCGAGGAATCAAAATCAACCAAAAAACCTTTTGTCACAATTTATTTCGGGTTAGAACTTAAAAGTCCTGGACTGTAACGTCAGCTGCTATACTGGACTGGGTATCTTGATTAAATGACTTTTCTTTTGCAGTTCTATTTTAGAATAAACAATTTCTGCTTCGAAAAAATGCACATTACTATTCCAAGATTTGTGCCATTTGCGAAAATAAATCCCGCGAAAAATCCTAAGACTGCCAATTGGTGAAAATTTTTACCTGCGAAATAAACTTTTTTTGGACTTGCGAAAATAAATACATACAAAAATTATTACACTTAAGGTACCCTGTCGCTTAATTCCAGTAGGGCCTACAGCTTAAGTGGGTGGTTCTGGCGTATTCAATGCTCTTCTGAGCAACACAGTCCCACAGAAGTGATAGTGCTTTCCTAAATAATCACCTGCTCGATGATCACTTTTTTTGTACCATCTACCAAATTTCCCTTCACATGGTATGGGTTGACCCAAGGAGCAGCTTTTTCAGACATCATCCCAAGCATGTTGAGCACAGGTTTCGAACCCTCCAACATCAGTTTACAAATCTGATGACTTGACTATTAGGTCATGAACGCTGTGACAGTTTGAAGTTGATAAAAAAAGCAATAAGGTTCTCCAAACTCGATGTCAAGCTGTCAATTCAGATTAGCTGTGTCTCTGTGATAGCTTGTTTTGTTCGCCTCCTTAAATTCCTTAAAAAACAAAGGTTTCCTTAAAAAACCTTAATTCTCCTTAAATTGTGTTGATTTTGCTAAAATCTCCTGAAAACTCCTTAAAAATAATTGAACCTTTTCAGTAAAAATGAAAAAAGTAATATTTTAAGCTATGATTTCGGGCTGATCAAGTTTTACTTACAGTGTAATATCCAGGGCCCAGTTGTTCGAAAGCAGATTAAACTCTGATTATCTTAATGCAGTATTAAATCTTACTTTAACCAATCAGAATTGATTAGAAATCAATTCTGATTGGTTAAAGTGAGATTTGATACCAGATTGAAGGTCACCTCTGATAAAAAAACAAGTTTATCTCATTTAAGGTAACCTTTAAGATAATCCAAATTTAATCCAGTTTTGAACAACATGTCGCCAAAAAAACAAGCTCAAATTTTGAGAATGAATCGCCTTTACTTAGCATTATGCATTTCGTTATTTTTTTCTCCTTTTCATTTGACTGTTGCAGTTTTAAGCAAGTTTATGAGAAGTTTATCATGAAGCAGTATGATTTCGGATTCTTTTTCACTTTTCTCTCTCATCTGAAAGCCCTAATTGTGTGAATATTTGCATAACTGATATTTTGATACTAGAACTCTCCTTAAATTTCCTTAAATTTCTTGCTTTTTTATCCGTGTTGAGCTAAATTTTCCTTAAAAAGAAAGAAAAATCCTCTTTATTTCTCCTTAAAATCCTTAATTTTTGAGCTAAAAAAAGTGTGGGAACCCTGCTTGATTTTGATAAGCCATAAATTTGTGATTTAGCGATTTGCCGTCTCATCAAAGCAATCTAGTGTGGTTAATCCCCAATCGGTAATTATTTCCTATCCTAAATTAGATTTTTGTAGATATTTTTAATAATATTCTTTGTGCAGAGGGTTTTCTGGGGTATTCTAGGGTATTCTAGGGTGTTTTGCTTGAGCAGTCCTGGAACGATTTGCGATATGAATTTTGTAGCAGTCCCTTAGCTTAATCATTGTATTTTAGATAATGAAACATTAGAATGGATTGTACAACCAATTGCAAGTTTCAAATTCATGGTACATATCTTACATCTGCTGTTACAGCTTTGTCTATTTCTGATCTGAAGGAAAGATTGAAAAGCCGATGTTCCAACATAACACGAAATACTGATTGTAGTGGAAGGTTGGTAATAAGTGTCAAATTATATATCTTTGTATATGTATTGGATAATAGAACAACTATATATGCTTAATTTCAAGAAAATGCTGGTGTATATATATTTTGCAGATTCAGTCTGTATGTATGTAACAGGGGTTAGCTGAACCTGAACCTGAAGAGGGTTCGAAAGTTGGGAAATTTTGAGCAGGCCTATACCTGAACAGGGTTCGAAAATTAGGAAATTTTGAGCAGGCCTATCGGACCTGCTTTTAATACCTTATAGGTCCGTCGGTTGTTAGTACAGGCCCGATTTCACACGATTGTAAATCACTCAAAATGCTGAAAATGCGACTCACCATGGTTGGGCGACAAAGAATATTTTTTGTATCTAGACTCTCTAATACACCCTTAAAATCATTTCCAAGTGAATTTAGAGTGTAGAAATCTTGTGCTTAGTTGCCTTTCTGTACGCAAAAGTTCCTTCGAATACAATATTGCTGCCATCCAAATAACAAACATTAGGACATTGCAACAGCAGTCAATAAGAAATAAAAAACAATTGACGCTAGTAAAACCATGTCACGTCTCAGAAATTCTTTATCCATGATTTACTTGTCAATTAGTTAATTATAATTTATACACGTGCCTTGGAATGGCTTAGGGTTCTACTCAAAAATTCGCTTAAATTCGCTTCACAATTCGCTTCATTTTCAGCTTAGATGAAGTGTTAATTGTGCATACAAAGTTAATTGTGCATACAAAGTATGCACAATAACACTTCATCTGAGATGAAAATTGATAGAAATTAGCGAATTGTGAAGCGAATTTAAGCGAATTTTTGAGACGACTCCTTACTGGAATGCTCAAATCTCATTGGTTTAAATTTTCATTGGAACTGATTACTGATTTTTAGCTTTGAAGTAGTGGCACAGTGCCAGCACATTGAGCTCAAAACCGTGAGGATCTTCTCCGTGGCACGTCCCTGGAAGTACTGTGGTCGGCCTGCTCCTTTGTAAAGTGCTGCTTGCCATGTCTCAGAGTTATAGGGTTGGCAGAGGGGTGTTAAAGCTAAGAGATAAATTAAAGACTTGAGAGTGAATAATGTAACCTATCCCCTAGTAGTGGCTAGTGGTGTAGCTGACGAGTAGAAGTCATAGGGAGAAGTAAAGAAGTTTAAAAAAATTGTCCTTATTAATCATATAACTTAACTGACTATTTTATTTTTTAGGAATGTTATGCATGTAGCTGCTTCTTGTGGACGTGTAGATCTTATTAATTGGCTGTGTGAAGAATTAAAGGGACACATTTTTCTACAGATGAAGGATAAAGAATCTGGTTGGACAGCTTTACATCGTGCTTGCTACTATGGACAAATTAACTGTATTATTGCAATTCAAAAGGTTGTTGTCACATGTGCTTACTGACTACTGCTTCTTAGGGAACGGGTCCCAAATTTGTATATAAATTAATTTGTATAAATTTTTTATCACAGAAGAAGTGTCTTTGTGCTTACTCAGTATGCACAAAGACACTTCTTCTGTGATGCAAATAGTGTGATTTTAGATTTTAGGAAGTTGGTGGGTAGTTAAATGTTAGTGGTCTACAGGCTAGAAATAAAAAAATACAGTAGCTAAAAAATGGCTTAAAACATGTTTTAGATGTATATTATTGCAATGTTTTCCTTGGTTAGCAAGGGAAAAAATAGTGTGCAGATATCATATGCTGCTTTAACCCTCTTTGACCCCCCCCCCCTATGGTATATTATGACATCAATATTATTCGTAATATTACTATAATTACTAAATTCACACCTTGCTAAGTTATGCACTTATTGCCAGAGGCGATTTTCCAAGAAGCAACAGTGAACAAGACCATGTATTTCACACTTAGGATCATGTAACAAGTGACTTGAGTAAAATATCTGACATAATTGGTCCACTTTTGAAAAAGAAATTGAGAATTTTTTTTTTAATTTGACATAAAAATTGATGACATCATCAAACTGTATGACGTAATAATCGAGGAATGGGGCATAGCCAAACATTATTAAGTAGATTCTATGCAAGGACCCTAAGTTTTAACAAAAAGTTTTAAGAAGAATTCATATAAATGAATTGCGGCAAAAATTGAAAATTTTTTAGATTTTTTACTGACCCAGCTATACTAAAACATGCTTATGTCAGCAAAAATTGACCATCATCAATTTTTTTCTTTTTCAAAATGTTCCTCTTAATCTGGTCTAACCACATGCCAAGTATCAAGGTTCTAATATTAATAGTTCTCGCAATCTTCGGGGGGAGAGGGGGGGCTTCCCCCCAGTCCGTTCTTTTCGAGCAAAAAAAGCCCGTACCAATTAGGGTTAAATGCATTAAGAAGCAACACTCCTTTTTAAATGACTTTTTTATTAGAATGCTCAACAAGCAACATTAGAAGGAACAATGGAAAATATTTTATCTTTATATTATGGCGCTGAATCTACTAAAACTTCCTTTCCTTTGCGTTGCTGAAGTTATGAAACACGTCAACGACCGTCAACAAAATTTGGAAATTTGTATCAATTTTCATACAGAAGGAGCGTCTTTGTACATACTTAGTATGCACAAGGACACTTCCTCTGTGATGAAAATAGTAGGATTTGCAATTCAATTTTGTAGATTTTTAATTTGATTTTGGTCTAATTCTTTTAGATTCTTTCAGATTGGAGTTCTGTAGATTTTGAAGGTCATACTCCATTGGATTTGGTTCTTCTTGATTCACCTAGAACAAAAAAGAGAAGAAGTATGTAACTTTATTAGGGTTTGTCTCAAAATTCGTATCAATTTTCATACAGAAGAAGTGTCTTGGTGTATACTTAGTATAACTTTTTCTGGGACCGTAACATTTCCTCTTTGATGGATGAAAATGGTACGATTTGCAGAATTGTGTGGACGGTCCCTTATCTTTTCAGCATCCTCTCAAAAAGTAGTTTCATAATTTCGCTAGGTGCATCCACACAATTGGTATGAAAATTTATATTAATTTTCATTCAGAAAAAGTGTCTTTGTGCATATATATGTAATGTACACTAAGACATTCTCATTCTATGGTGAAAACAGTTTAAATTGATATTTGAATTTTGTAGATCCTCCGTTTTCTCCCAGAAAAAATATATTTGTAAGCAAATATTTTTGAGAGAGAACCATGCAAATAATTTCTTTTAAAAAACAATTTTCACATGTGTAAATAAACAGAAAAGTAAAAACAAGTTATTTAAAATAGCATAATATTTTCGAAATTAATAATCTTCGGTGCTACATGATGTTAAAATTTAAAATTTAAATGTGTATGTGCAAATTGTTAAAAAGATTTAAAAACGGTTTTCATGGTTACCATCTCCGAAGGGAGATGCAACTATTAACAAACGTCTCAATTGCACAAACTATCTAGTAACACACAATTGAATAAGCTGATTGGTTTTATGTCACACAGTTACGAAAATTGAATCATTCAGTTACGGTTTTTCAATAGCTATATAATCAGTTTCAATTTTCTTCCTGAGTGACGTAACCTGGGGAGCTGACGTCAAAATAGTCCAAGAGAATTCATGATCTGAATTTTTACGCAACTGCTTTGTTGGCACAGAATCTTCATTTTGGTTATTATGTTCTCCCTAACGAACCTTAAAGTTTCTCACTGTTTCATCAATATATTCTTCCGAACACGAGCATATGCCTTTGTAAATCTTACACACGGTTGGGGATTGCTGTCCTTAAAGAATTGTTTAAAACCTTCTTGGTCTTTCACTTTACAACAAAATCAAACTTATCTTTTTTGTGAATGTACATAATTCACTCATAATTCGATGTTGCTTCGTTTTCTTCACAGAATGGAATTTCAATTAAAATGAATGGTTGGGAAGGTTCAGAGAAATTGGATGGAATTATTAACTCTTCCTATTCTGACTTTTTGCTCTCAAGATGATTTATAGTGCTATTTGTGAATCTAATAGGATAGCTTGCGTTGGTGAATTTTTGTCGGATTTTGGTTTTTCCTTTTCAATGTTCGTTGATATACGATATCTTTAGTTTAGATCCCAAGTATTGCATTGCGTTTGTATCTTTTTGGTGATTTTGACGACCAATGAATTGGGAGTTTGAGTGGCTTTCTGTAAACACTTGTCGTAACATTACCATTCTGTAGTGTTAATTCAGTGTCTAGAAATTTCTTAGAATTCAAACAAGCTGTCACGGTCTGCTTTTACTCCCCTATTAATTACATCGTCAACAAATATGCGATAGAATTTTGGTTTCAATGGTTTGACTTTCTCAAGCTCGAGTTTTGTAAGGTTAATGTTAGATAAAGTTACAGACAGAGGTCCTCCCATTGTACAGCCATCAGATTGAGAATAACACTGAGAAATAATATTTTCTGTAGACAACTTCACTAACAATCTCTTAAAAACCAGACTTTTGCAAAGTTTAGTTAGTTTGTTTCAGACATAATGTCTAAACTTATAAGAGAACTTGGACACATTTATATTTTAAATTTTAACATCATGTAGCACTGAAGACGAATAATTTCGAAAACGTTATGCTATTTTTAATAACATGTTATAACTTTTCTGTTTATTTACACACTTAATATTGCGAATAATACCTTAAGATTCACATGATTTTATTGTCTATTTGAGCTCCTTATAATGTGTTATGAGTAACATGTAACATATTTATATATTGCCCTCAGGATCTAATCTAGAATAGATGGGCAGCGTTCCATCAGTTTATTAATAAGGGCAATATTTATGTACAGAACCCTAAAAATACCTAGTTTTCTGAGAAAATTTATGTTTATTACATAAAAGATGCACTGTCATAAGGACACGTTTACATGAAGACTTTATTTTCCGTTGGAAAAATTTAATCAATCACAGAAGCCATGCAAGTTCATTTCGCCAACAACAATTTTCCCTGTAAACGTCTCCTAAGTCAAGAAGCAGCGTCCGAATGGCAGACACTCAAAAGGATCATGTTCATTCCACTCTTGTTTTAGAGCGAAAAGAAAACCTAGCTGTTGTTACATTTGCCTTTGAAGCAGGAGATATTGGGGAGCTTACCCTCAATGTTGGAAATATCTTAGAAATCTTACATGTCAATAAGTCTGGTTGGGGAGTTGGAAAAATCAAAGAAAGCGGTCAAAAGGGATTATTTCCCGTAAATTTTGTTGAAGAAATGAAACTAGATGTTCCTGTTGAAAATCTGGAGCGTCATGATCAACAAGATGTTTATGTGTGGGGAAATAATGTTGATTTTACTTTGGGGTTAGGAGATGCTAAAAATCGTCAAAAGGCTGAGCTAATTGAACAACTATGGGAGTATGGAAAAAGCTTTAATTTTGTTTGCTTATCAAAATTCCATTCAGTCTTCTTAACTACAAACAATGAAGTTTATACATGTGGTCATGGTTTAGGTGGAAGGTTAGGTCAATCTAATGAAGAAACTTCTATGATTCCTAAAAAGATCTCTATGCCCAATAACTTAATGTGTTTAAAGATATCTGCTGCTACTCACTATACCCTAGTTTTAGACGACTTTTCACAAGTTTGGTCTTTTGGTTTAAATGACTTTCACCAGTTAGGGCATACCCCTCCACCAAAAATGTGCATCTCACCAACCTTAGTATCGTACAAGTTTCTCAAAGATAAACGTATTATTGGAATCGGAGCTGCAAGATTTCACAGCGTGATACACACTAAATACGAATTGTACACATTTGGACTTAATGCTGGTCAATTAGGACATACAAAAGGGGACCAATTACAAACTATGCCAAAATTGGTTTCGCAGTTGTATCGAAAAGATACTTCTATAAATCATGTTGTTGTGAGTGACGGTGCTACATTGTGCTCAATGCTTAATGGAGATATTTACGTGTTGCAAGACTATGTATGTCGGAAGATTGCAATCAAGATGGTTGATGTTACACAACTTTGCATGAGTGGTGGATTACTAGATTTCAAAGGAATCGAGAATCACTCTCCAGAGCCTTTAAGAATAGCTGTATTGCGACAGTCTGGCATAGTAAGTATCGGGCGTGTAATCTGAAAGCAGCGACTGGTATCTGTGCATTAAAAGCGGTGTTTGCTAACAACCTTTCTCCTGTTGCTGTAACCTGTTTGTCATAGAATTATGTGGTTTCTCTGTGAATTCGTATGTGTTACAAA
Source organism: Bougainvillia muscus (assembly GCA_032352715.1). Lineage (NCBI taxonomy): Eukaryota > Metazoa > Cnidaria > Hydrozoa > Anthoathecata > Bougainvilliidae > Bougainvillia > Bougainvillia muscus. Next base: position 3,318 of record JAUCNQ010101669.1, on the reverse strand, counting down.
ATCCAGGTTTTCTGATTTACCAATCTTAATGACCTCTTAAGGTCCTCTACAGCCTAACCTATAATCGTGAAAAAATGAATACATGGCTTTTGAAAGTTTCTTTAGTTTATTTTTCGGTAGAATAAGTTTTTGACATTTATAAAAGTTTCATTAGTATTTTAGTCAATAGCTATTATTTAAAAAAGTCTGTTTAAAAGCTCCAGTTTAATAGATTGTACTTAACAAGATATTATTGTGTTCTTTGATTTAAAAAAAATCTAAAAACGATGATATTTCATTAACATTTTTTCTGTTTTTTTTTCTGCTATGGCACATCAATTTGTTTATTCGCACCAATGGTCTATTTCGAAAGTTATCTTTCTTATATTAGAAGTAGTGAGGATCAAACTGACACCAACGTTACCCTACTGCCTTAAGAGCAAAGTGCTAACCAACTGACGTAAATCGTTAGCACTTTGCTCTACAGCCAGTATGGTGAAGTTGGTGAAGTCGATCCTCACTGCTTCTAATATAATACTTAACCATTCTCTGCGTGATGCCAGAAGGTTCTGGCCTGGTAGAACATTACAGTGCAGCGAGATCGCTTCCTAAATCTGACATGTGAAATGATAAACAGATTAACTAATTATCTTTCTTCTTTTTTTTCTTAAAATTAAATACTTGAGCAAATTAACACTTTAAGCAAGGTAAGTTATAGCTAAGAATAAATTTTTTTTGAAGCGACATATTGTTAACAATGATATGAGTATCACATCAATATTAGTTTCGTTAAAAATAGATAACACTATGCTCACTTAAAACGCGCCAAAGTTTTCATTAACTAAACTTGTTCGATAATTCTTTTTACTCTTTTCAAGTTAAGTGCAAAAACAAATAAAGTACGCTCCAGAAAATATATACTCTTACCGGGAAAAAATGGATAGTTTTGGATATTTTTATGAAAAACGGGACACATATTTATAGGTTAGACACCTTACCTTACAGCTTGCTTGATTTTGTTTCACAAATGGTTTGTTTTTCATCTCCGCTAAAGTGTCATTCATTCTTCTGAAGGCAAATTGATAAGAATGAAGCAAAACATCTCCTTCTTACATAAGGGATCATCCCCAAAATTTGAATGGAAACTGTGTCAATTTCCATTCAGAAGAAATGTCTTTCTGATGCACAAAGACACTCCTTCCGTGATGAAAATGATAGAATTTGGGTTACTAATTTAATTCTCATGTAGGTTGAATCCTGGAAATTGAACTACAAAGGTTTCAAGCAATGTTATTGGTTGGGCAATGCTTTGACAAAAAAGAGAATTGTATCTATTGCTCTTGGTAAACATTTGCTTCTCACAACAGATGATGGTCAAGTTTACATTGGTCATTTCCATACAAAAGATACTTCTATAAATAAAATTACATCATGTTCAAATCATGTATCTATTGTAAAACCAGAAGTTTCTAGTGGAAATTACACCTTGAAAGAAGTAATTGAGTCGTACAAAGAAAAGAGAAAGGACTATGAAGAAGTTCATGTTTTGAGAGTTCCATTATTGTATAGAAGTTTAAAATGTTTTTGTGATTCCAAAAGTAAGGTGTTTGCTGTTATTCAAGCTGATCCAAGAACTGGGTACGATGTTTTTTATTAGTACTGTATTTGAACTTATTTGAACTTACCATTGTTAACCTCTTATTTTAATGTTTCTTACACATCTTTTACAAAATTCTGATCGGAAATGCCTAATCATTAATAATAATTGTTTTTGTACATACTTCTTTATGTGTGATTTAAAAGACAGAGGCGGATTTAGAACATGCTTTTACTTAGTCAAAGCAGTAAGGGGAGTACTCAAAGTCATTAATTTTAATTATGTTATGTATGTCGCTGGGTCTCTAAAGACCCAGCGTCATACATAATATAATTAAGAATTAACAGTAATTATAAACCATGGCAATGCTCTGACTAGGGCCACTGAAAGATGTGGACAATCTGTTAAAGGAGATCCATTTATGACATATGAAATTGGTAGTTTATTTCTTTACAAAGTCCGATTTATAGATTCGCTCCATTCCTATCAATTACCTACCCTATATGTAATTATTATTGCGAAAGGATTGCTTGCAGGACAAACAATTGCGAAAAAATTTTGGCGGAATTGCCTTGAATCTGCAAAAGTTTGTCCAGCTAATTATCAATTCAAGAGGCCGATCCGTCAAAATTTGTCCCATATTTAATTGATGTTATTTATTTATATTTTGAAAATTTAGGCACGCTTTGTGAAAACATGTTAAAAATCTTTTGACTTTAATGTTCTTCTTGAAGAACATAAAGAAGATTAAGACATTAATTCCCTGGATTCTTGAAAAAAAGAGTGTGCACCTCTTTCCCAAATCCGCAATATTAAATTATGCAAATTCCGGGATTTTTGGCAAATCCGCAATAATAAGTCCTAAATCACGATTTTTTGATGACAAATCTGCAAAAATTGATCAGTATGGAAAAGCATGCTGTTTTTTCTATGACAAGCATTTTCCATGGCGGTGCAGTTTTTCAATGATGCGCTTTTTGGAAATAGTTTTGTAGCTGTTTATTTTGACTTTTAAAAACCTAGCTGCTCTTAAATGAACCTTAGCACATTCTTTTTATTTACTTTGCTTTCCCTTTGTATATTCTTCAAGCCTCGACAAATTGCGTGCCTGATCGTCACCTTGCACGCAAAAAAGTTCAACGCGCCCGAAACATCCTGCACATGAATTTTAATTACATCCTTAAACCTGTTAAATTATTTCTAGGAAGTCTCAGTTCTAAGAAATTTCTTTAAAAATATCATACTTTGAAAAAAAAGAATAAAATGTATTTTTGGTATAAAGGTCTTGTTGATTGACTTTTCCTTAAAGATATGTAGGAAGATATCCTATAAATAATAGATAAAACTATTATGAGACATTCTTAAACATACTTATTAAGGGACAGTTGCCTTGAGGTCGTCCGGCTATACGTCAATATATATACTTAAAAACGAACTGGGAACTAAGTTGTTTATTTTGTTTCATTAATAAAAGACAAACCAACCTTACTGATACCCTTTCTAGTTTCAGATTCTTTCATTTCTTCGAAATCTGAATTTTTAAAAGGAAATTGTTATCTGCTTCAGGGGGAATTAAGTAAATAAGTAAGTAAGCTTTATTCGCCATCATAAAATTTACAAGTAAAAAGGAGAAATAGTAAAAACTAAGTTAAAAAAAATAAATAAAAAAAATAGCTAGTATAAAATGGTCAATAAAAAATAGTAAAAATGAATAATTTATTGGTACGATTTATTGAGGCTAA
>JAUCNQ010101558.1:0-12016 GCA_032352715.1 Bougainvillia muscus | reverse complement strand
GACCTGGCTGAAAGAGTTTACTGCTCTTGTTTTTATTTTAAGTGAAACCAGAACAAAAGCAGGTCATATTTGTTCATACCATATGGCATATGACTTCTTAACTAACACCTTAGCATAAAGTAAACATCTAGGCCGGGGATTCGGACTTACTCGAAGTTCCTTTCTGTTCTGTCCAGGCCACAGGGTAGAGAAAGAGATTGAATTTGTTGGCACACATCTGTTACTCGTTTATCCATGTTCAACTAACCAGTTCAAACATTCGTCCTTAATTTTATCAGAAATTTGTGTAATATTATTGAGAAAACGAAAGCGGAACTCCAACCTCGTCCCCAGGGCTTTTCGCTTTTTTATTAAGAACGTAAAAAAGCGAAAGGGCCCTGGGGACGAGGTTGACGGAACTCTCGAATCAAATCTTCTATTACTTTTTTTCCCGCTAATCCGCCATTTTTTTACTTCGAATTTTCATTTGTCCACCACAGCGAAAGATTAGTTCCCAGACCTGCACGGCATGAAATCCGGTAATGAGGCCTGAGAACGAGGTTTCTCCCTGCCTTGCGTTTTTTTTTAAAAAATTCAAAATGATTCCAAAAGTGGAACTGTTCTCAGCTCGTCCAAGCTTATTTAGTCTCTTAGAATGTTCTAGAACATTTTGTTCAAATAAATTTTTAAATTTTTTAACATTTTTTAACCCCAGACCCCCGAATTTTTTTTTTTTTCTGTAATTTTTTTAAGTTTTAAATTATTATTTTTTTAACATTTTTTAACCCGTGGCCACCGATCAACCTCGTCCCCAGCGTAGTGTTATTTGCCAAGATCATTATATATTTCACATGAGGCTCTGAGAACGTTGTTTTTCTCCCTACGCTGCTATTTTATGTTGAAAATTTTGATTTGGTAGAGATATGCTCCCCCCCCCCAGGTTCCCAGCGCGTCAAGCTTATTTGTCGTATTTGCTTTTTCCAGAAAAAAAATTTCAAATGACCCCCAAAAATTTTTTTTTAACATTTTTTAACCCCTGACCCCGATATTTCAATTATTATTTTAGAAAATTCAAGTCCCACTATCAAGCCCCAAGACACAAGCCCCCGACCCCTGGCCCCCGACCCTAGGCCTCCGAACTCCAACTCCCTTTTTGCTGGCAAACTGGCTTACGCATGGCAACCCTTAATTACTGGCTCGCCGTAGAAATTCGCAGCGAATTCAAAAAGTGATGCAATAACTCTACTGCGCATGTGTAACGGCGAAAAAACTCGCTTTGCGCGAATTGATTCGCCTAGTGGAAACCCATTACCGTCCAGCAAATTCGCACACTCGATCCCAGCACTTCTTTCGAGTGTGGCAAATTCGTGCTGCTCTAAAAGTCGTGCTATTCTAGAAGTCCTGGAACGGCGGTGCGGGATTTCCACAGAGATAACTGAGGGTTTCTCTCCACCGGAGATGCTGTGCACTAAAACCATTACCTTTAAACGTTACTAACAAACTTGACATGCGCTATTTCATTCGCTGGATGTTTGCCAGTCTCAAAAACACGAGAGGGAGAGAAGAAAAGTTTTAAAAAATCAAGAGCATCCGTTATATTCTGACATTTTATGTTGTATGTTTTAACTCTTTAAAGAGGGTTTTAATGTATATAGATTAGCATACTGTTTCTTTACGAGATTCAAGAAATACAGATAAAATTCAGCGTGAAAACCAACAACACAAACTCACAACATACTGACATACCAACCACAACCTGCGGCAGGCATAGAGGAACAAGGGGGCGTGTCCGTTTATATATAGTGTTAAGAGAATTCCTGTCTACTTCTTCTTATAATGATTACACCACAATAACAGCTGTGCGTGGTGTGTGTGTAAAGTAGCTCCTGCCTGAGCGAGAGGCAGGGTGTTTTGAGATTTCGTAAAAAGGGTGTGTTGTGTGTTTGGAATTTGTGTGATGTAGTAATAGAGAAGGATGAATAAACAGAGATTTATGATCAAACACTTATATATTGCAATCACAGTGTGCCACTCTAGCACTAGCCAAAGGCTGAAAGAGGAGTAGAATAGATTTGCATTTGTCTCCTCTGTTATTACCCGCCCCCCAACACCAAAACGCACTTCCACAAACATACCTGCATCACCACAATATGTTAGAGTACAGGTGTATTATTAACACAAGTTTACAGTGTTGAGGGAAACCAGCATAGTCTTTTCCTAAAACTAGTACAATATGCCGTCAATCGTGACCCAAGTTCATCATGCACAACTGGGGATGATGAACGAGCTAGAATGTGAGTATAATAAGCTATAGTAGGTCAGTCAAAAAACTAATTGTTAGCTAGCATCCTACTTTACCACTTAACCACAAAGAGTACCAAGAAGCGGCTAGATAGAATACTAATTTGATATCTATATATTTATATACTAGGTTTAGCTATATCTTTCAAAATTTGGTACGGTACTGACGTGTACTCAAGTTTTTAGTTTTTAATTTGTAATTTATTTCCTTCTTGAATTATCCAATTTTAAAGAGATATACATACTCTATCTATATGTTATTTCAATTCAAAAATTCAATTCAATTCAATTACAGAAGGGCCACGAAGGCCGTATAATATACTCTCAATATATGAAGTTTATGAACTGGTTTCTCAGAAGTTTCTACTGAATTCTTACTAAGACACTACTCTGACAAACAACCCCCATTGACACTGATTTATCTCGTTGTGCTAAGTGCATAGAGGTAAACGATTTTAACTGTTAGTCTCTGACCTGACTGAGGATTGAACCCAGGACCTTGCTCTTCGGTGACATCCACTATCTACGGCCAAGAGCTAGAAGACCGTAATTTGCTTTTATTTTATATGATAATATAAGTTCCTGCATTTTCGAAAGAGAATAAAACTTCTATTGTAGATTTAATCGAATATGTTTCACTTCTCGTTCAATCTATTCCTTGGAGTATATAACTCCTCAAAATGGTGTCTGAAGCACATTAATTTGCTAGCTAATAATGCACACATTATTTTTGTTTTTCTAGTTGACATTTAGCAAGTTTTGATACTGATAAATTTTTTGCATAAAAAGCAATGTTGTAAATCAAAACACGAATGTTTGAGAGCAATTTTTTCTACAAACTATATCGTATGTTTTTATTCAAAGCTATTCCAATTTAATCTCTACCACCATCAAATTTATGAGCAAATTTGTTGTTTGTCAAAAGACATTTTTTAAGCTGGATTACTTATACGTGTTAATCATGGCTGGTGCCCCCCCTGGTGGAGGGACAGAATATAGTGAAGTGATAAAAAATTTTGTTGGAGAAAGACTACGTAGAAGTGGCATTTTTGTACCAGGTTATGACACAGAAGAAAGACTTAATGAACCTATACTAGAAATAGCAGCAACATTGAAGAGAGTAGGTGATGAACTAGAACGCACAAGTTCAGAGTTTTTTTCAAATATGTGCAATCAGCTTCGAATAACACCTAATAATGCATACCCAATTTTCCAAGGAATTTCTGATGAAATATTTGGCTCAGGAAAAAACTGGGGTAGGATTGTAGCTTTTTTAACTTTTGGTAGTACTTTTGCTTTACATTGTGCTTCAAGAACTGACATGGGCCCTGATTATGTGGATAGAATAGTTAGCTGGATAGCAACATATATGGATGCAAATCTTGACCAGTGGATGACACAACATGGCAGTTGGGTAAGATTTATTAGATATTATTTATTTTGGATTCACTGCTTATGACTATTCACAAAACTTGCATGAGTTAGGTTTCGTCTCAAAAATTTGCTTTATTTCGCTTCACAAATTGCTTTATTTTCACCTCAGATGAAGTGTTATTGCGCATACTTTATATGCGCAATAACACTTGATCTGAGATGAAAATTGACAGGAATGAAGCGAATTTTTGAGACCAACCCTTATTGTATCAACCTTCACACTATGGCAAAATGAAAATAGGTGTTCACTCTAATAATATCCAAATCTTTAACTAAAACTAAAATCTTAAATATTGTGTCATTTTTAAGATTTAACTCTTTGATACCTAGATGAAAATCATTACAAGTTTCCATGTGAATTTTGTTTATGGAACTTCCAAACTATGTTCATTAATCTCTGGGAGTGGGTAATTACTAAGAAATACTGATAGCTGATAAGTTGTGTATGGGTTTTTCCCAATTCCACTACCAATAAAGGTTTTCAGAACACTTTTTTACTTTGCATTATAATGCTTGAAAAGTTATTTTATGATTTTTACTGCACTACATATCCTAATATTTCCAATGCTTTGTTTACAGCATCGCTCCATTATTTTATCCCATCTACTGTAGTTCTTTATTTACTTATTCAATCTGTATCAGTAGTGTTTCTTTCAAAAAATTGCTTAAACTCCCTTCAAAAATCCTGCAAAGTGTTCTTTGTTGTTTCTGTCTGATGTGAATGTCTACTAATAACGCCACAACAATGAACAGTTTTTCATAACATTATAAAATTACAACAACAATAGACAGGCAACAAGATTTACCTCCAGGTTTTATTATAATAAGTATGGAGTATTTCTTTTTGTCGTACGTATGGGGGGGGGGGCAGATTCCGGAATCCTAGACCCCCTTTCAAATGGAATAGGGTTAAAAAGGTGTTACCCCATTAATAGCATCCAACTTTATTTATTTCTAAGACCTACCATTATATACTACGGGGCTCGGCTTATAATATACCTCTGGTGACATCACCTTTGAAATTATCCTAATGTGCAAGGTTTTTTTATGGCAAACACTGTTCTTGTTTAATTTATGGCTCGCTTTTTTCCCTAAAAAAACTGCATTCAAAATTGGCTATTCTTGTTTACATTTGAAATTTAATTTAATTCAATTTTTTGTTGGAAGAATCAATCTGAACATTTAGTCCCTGGTTTTTCATCTTGAAGGACTGTTCACAAAATTGCAAACCATTTCCATCACAGAAGAAGTATGCACAAAGACACTCCTTCTGTATGGAAATTGATACGAATTTACATACGAGTTTTGTGGACGTTCCCCCTTTACAAATCACATTAATGTACATGTCAGTGCATTAATATTATGACTCTTAATGTAATTAGCTCTAGCTCAGATAGGGATGTTAGATATAATGTTTAACATTCTCGTAGCTTAGGGTAAAGTACTTGTAAATTGAAGAAAAGAATCCTGAACACTAACGTATTTTAGCATAGGCTTCCGAACATCATTCATGCTCTATTATGCTTCGTGGGAGAGTAATTCTAACATTATTGTGCTAAAGAAACTTCAGGGTGTTTTGAAATATACCTATGAATATCTACATTAGTAGTTGCATCTTTTTGCCGTGTTCAGTCTACTAAATATTTAATGGTAAGAGTAAAACCTTTGCAAACGCATAACATCTTCTTGCATTCCTTTAATAAGATTAGTTTTATGGCATCATAGGGTATCTCATCATATATATCTATATCTCCTTCATACTAGTTGCTATTAGTTGCTTTGCTCAAAGAAAATATTTAACATTTTTCTGCTATATTTCGCAATAACGTTTTGTTGTCATTTCTAAGCAGTCAGGCTTGCCTAAACCCTGATTTACATATACATTTTTGTCAATTTGTGTTAGGTTTATCTAAGAATTTGAATATACTTTCTTTCTACAGATCGTTGGATTTGGAATTTTGTTACGGCTTTATGGGAATCCTGCAATGACTAAAATAGTTATGAAATTACATTTGTGATAGTCCTGTGACGTTTCGAATGAATTGTATGAGGGCCCTGTGACGTTTCGAATGCATTGAGACCTTGGTAGAAAGAAAAAAAAGTGTGTTAGTTAAGAGTATTTACTAAGTGGTGAGCATTGAATGAGGAGTAAATTTAATGTTGTGTTACTTGTGAATTATTTAGCTCAATTATTTCGACATATTCATTCATTTTCGATTTTCATTGAATACGTTTTTTGACCAACCAATACATGGATAACAGCTAGTTAAACTTGTTTCATACTTCTCTAAAATAATGTTTTTTCTTTGTGGCTTTTTGTTTAAGGAGCCGTCCAAAGAATTTGAATCCAAATTTGTGTCAATCTACGCTCAGAAGAAGTGTCTAATGTGCATAATTTTTTTTGCCGAATGACAATTCTTCTGAATTGAAAATGGTATGATTTGCAAACCGATTTTGTGGGCGATTCTGTAGTGCAATAAGTTTGCAGACGAAGGTGTTCTAAAACCTGTGTACTCTTCTTCAAAAGGTTCAAATGCTTTTTTAGCTCACGTTCTATCTTCAGCATAGTTTTTTCAGCCTACATTCGATTTTCACCAATGTCTTTAATCCTACGTTCAATTTTCACCAGTGTTTTTTTCAGCATATGTTCGATTTTTACCAGTGTTTTTTCAACCTACTTTCGATTTTCGTGAGTGTTTTCTCAGCCTACGTTTGATTTTCACGAGTGTTTACCCAGCCTACGTTCGATTTCCACGAGTGTTTTCCCAGCCTACGTTCGATTTTCACGAGTGTTTGAATAGGTAAACAAGTTTATCTAATAGTCTTCAGAATTCTTTTCTATTACATTCTTAACATACATTTCAATCATCAATCTAATTTTACTAATTTAATAAATACTTTTACACTAAGACTACTAAGTGATTTTATTAGAAACGAAGGAGAGTATTTCTATTGTTTTAGCTATCCAAAACAAAAGAAAATATCCTCCTTCAGAGCTAACAAGTTTGCTGTGCAGTCTCAGTATTGGAGGGACTTAACATTTTATTAAGTGGTTACCATGACAACAGATCCTGTTAGTTCTGTTAGGAGCCACGTTATATCGATTTTTGCCCATTAATATTTGTTTTAATGATTTTATCCACAAGTCAAGGATCAAGGGTAAACTCAAACGAATAGCCTTTAACAGAATGTCTTCTGTTCTCTAAAATCGTCCTATTTTCACCTTTGTTGTGGAAGGGATAATATTACTATTTTAGATCTCAGGGGAAATTGTTGTAGGATATAATGATCACGCGAGAGCGATTATGTTAGTCGATTCAGGCATGGTTTTATAGGTCCTTCCCTTGTCTTGTAAAATGACTTCATTTAACATGTGATTTCATCCTTAGACCAACTTTTGCAAGAATGAATCTGATTGGATGATACTGACGACTCATTGAAATTTATGTCATCATTATCCACCAAAAGTTGTTATTTCGTAATTGAATGAATTTAATTCATAATTGGAAGCCAGCTTTTACTTATGTAAATATTTCTTAATGCTGACTAAAGTACAAGGAAACCCATTATATAAATACCCAGGGGAAATCCACGTGACCTTACTAATATGTGATAAGAAATTAAACCCTTTCATTTTATGTCTTATTTACTTGTCCTTTCTCGTGGTCATCTAGTTCCATTTTTGGCGTTTGTTTTACTTCTTCTCTTTGTTACCCCCAGGAGATTATACTTTTTGTTATCTTGTTTAAATGTTTCACTTCTGAAACTCTCTCTTACGTTTAATATTCAAAAGGTACTTTAGTCAGGGGGTAAGGAACTAATGTTATGGAATGTGACAAAATGCTTTAGTTATTACACAGTTGTATCGGAATGTTTATGTTGACATCATTGATGAGCACGGTTATTCGATACACTGGTTAGCCACCTCATTAAGAAAATATCTGCTTGGTGATAAAGGACATGTTTCAAATACCTTATGGAATTAATCCACACCAGACATAAATCTATTTCCCTGGTTAATCATAGTTTTTCATGATTATAAACCTATCCTGTCTAGAAGCTTGAAAATAGTAGGCAAGTGCCTGCGAAGAAGTGTTTGTGCATACTAAAATAATTTAAAATTTGCGCAAATCATACTATTTTCATTACTGAGTATGCACAAAGACATTTCTCCTGAATGAAATTGATACGACTTTTGTGGACGATCGTTAAAACTGCGTATGAATGGACTTTTCTGTGAACTATCTGTGATGTTAATTATAGATCTACCACTCCTCCGTTAATCCTTCTATAAATGCTTTATCTAATTATTGCCTATTCTATTTTATTGTAGTAATTAGCTATTGTTTAATTATTCACTTTGATAGCGAGGCAAAGCAAGCGATGTTGTTCGGCTCTAATCTATAGTATAGGAGGGCAGCGTCCGATAAGTTGAATAAGGGCAATATTTATGTAAAAAAGTCCTAAACATACCTAGGTTTCTTTAAAAACTACGCATTTTTAGGACTGCTTTACAATAAAGGAGCCATTCTTCCTCATTATTCAACATATAGCGTCTGCTTGTTGGACCTTTAAAAGATCTGAAACAGGGCCTGGTTCTACCGATCTCCTGGTTATCTTACTGGACGATATTTAATAACGTAGATTATGTCACACGATGTCATCATGGCGTTCTAAAGGCATGATTTAAAATTTTGGCCTATCTTAACCCTATAATTCGTTATGTTGTAAAATGGTCACATATGAAGTATATGTGACCATTTTAAACGACATGTTACTTGTTATCTTTTTTAGGAAGGATTCTTGAACTTCTTTCATAGAGTAGACACAGATAATGGCGCAAGTCAAAATAGTTTTATTGTGTCCGCACTTGCTGGGATTGGCATTGGTGCATTGTTAATGATGACCTTCAAATAAGTTAAGTTACTAAAAATACTTCTCGATACTGACGAGCTGATGATGCATGGGAGAGTTCTGGAGAACACTGTTGTTCTACCTCTAAAGACCCACTCCAAGCAAGATTTATATTATAGAAAAACGAAAACGACAATGTTGTTTCTTTTTGAAATATCTTACTCACTTTATCCAGATTATCGATATTGAGTGTATCTTCAACGGAACACAGACGACATACGGGTTTAATTTTTATGTGATATTAATAAATCTGGACCAGGATTGATTCTCTTCCGATTTATTAGGGAGTTCACGCTCCGTCTAATTTATGACAGTTATGCTGTACTTACCTTTGTGTATAAAGGCTACTTGCATTCCATCCTGCAGGATGCAGGGTGGAATGCAAATACATGTAACATATACACACAAAGTTGAAATGTTAGTTGTAACTAGATTAGACTGTACGAAAACTCCCTATTTATGACACGTTTAACGTGGATGCAAAGCAGTGAACTTGTTAAGGGGACCTCCAAGAAATTTGAGCAAATCGTACTATTTTCATTATAGAAGAAGTTTCTTTGTGCATATTAGTATGCTCAATCAAAGACACTTTCTTCTACATAAATGAAAATTGATATGAATTTCCATACCAATTTTGGACACGGATCCCTCACTTGGGAATGATATCTAGATTCCAGGTTGGAAAGTTACATATCTTGTTGTTGTTACTTCATCGTATGTTGTTATTCTTTTGCAATAATACATTGCTCACACAGATTCGGAAGCAGCCATCTGTACGTGTTCTTCAAATTATGTGTTCGGTAAATATTTGAAATATTCCTACAGCTTAAAGCCTGCAACAATGCTAAAAATGCACTCCACCATGCTCGATATTTTAGAGATTTGTTACATATTTACCCAACAGATATTTTGAAGAACACCTCTGGAGGGATGCTTCCGCAGATTCATTGCGTTTCTAAAAGTCAACATATAATGCTGCAATGTTGATTTCCATCTAGTAAAAAACATTTCTCTTCGAGCATAAAACATTTTTATATTTACCGAAGATTTGTTTTAGTTTAGATCAATGCTCTGTTTAAGATTTTCTCAACCTTTCCATGGCTGGATCCAAGAGGGTTTTAAACTTCTTCGCAGGCACTTGTCAACTATCTTCAAGTTTCTAGATCAGACTGTGCTTTCAGTTTACTCATGTTGAGAAGATTTCAGCAGATGATTGGTGAATGGTGACAAATCTTCGAACGTTTTTTAATATTTATTTTAACACAGATAATCAAACGTAGAACTATATAATAGCCTTGTTTCTAAAGTATCCGTTATACGGCATACTTCGGTATGAAACTATAAAAGGCAGTGCCCGAAACAACCTACATGAGAGGGCGAGTATTGCTGTACGATCGGATTCGACCTCAAAAGATCATGATTATACTAGGTCTCAAAGGATCGTGACTAGACTAGGTAGTCAATGTCTATGAATGATACTTGCAAGTTGATGTAGGTTGTTTCGTGCATTAAGTTTATCTGAGCTGGAATGTCCGCCATCGTTCGACTCCATTTCTACTGGGAAATTCAAAGTGCTTGGTTGGATAATGAGTGCGTCAGCTAAAGGATCGTCTCAACAATTCGTCCCATAAGCAGCCACATTTCTACCAAGATGAAGTTACATAATGAATGAAACTGTTGACACGATTCCTAAATATGGGGCGCCAATAAGGGGCGTGTATCATTTGTTTTCATTAAACTATCAAGCTATTTGACCTGTAGAACTGGAATGAGTAGAAGGTGATTTGCTTATGATTGTGGTCGCTAATCAGCATGTATGTTTTCCTACTATCTCAGGGACTGTCCAGAAAAGTCGCAAACCATATCATTTTCATCTTAGAGGAAGTGTCATTGTACATGCAGAGTATGCACAAAGACACTACTTCATGCATCAACGTTGTTTCTATAGACAGTCATTGCCTACCATGGTGGTTATTCTATAAACCAGCTTTTGATCCTGTTTTGTATCCACCAATGGATTGTGCTGGAACACCTTCTGCTCCTTGATGGCGTCATTTCCACCTGTTCAGGTTGTTTACAGTTGTATATGCAGATGCATAAAATGAGTAAAGAGTTTTCTCTTACTATTCTTAATGTATATTCAATGAGAGTTATTGTTCTTTCCCATTTAGGAAACCATGGTGTCCTACAGGGTGTGACCCCCCTTAGATTTACCCCCCCCCCCTTTTTTTAAAGCCAAGACCTATCTCCTTCCCACCACCCCCAACTTTCAGCTGCACCTTTTTACGGCTATTTCGGGTGAAGGTCAATACGGGTTCATTAACACCGAAAAGTTTCGGCGGAAAACTTTCGGACAGTTTTTTCCAATTTCAGCGGAAAAACTTTCGGATACATTATTTCAATCGGAAAACTTTTCGGACAAGTTTTCAATCAATTAATTTCCATTTCGAAGGGAAAAATGCTTAAAAATAATGCAAAATATGCTTTTGACTTGCTTTTTTTCTTCTAAAATCGAAAATGTGTTTTTAACAAATTAGGTTGATAAAACAGAAGAGATACATTATTTTGCTTTTTTTGTTAAAAATTGTGAAATAAAACGTACAACTCATGTTTAAAACCATTTGTACATTACTTTTTATAAATATTAAAGCCCTCAGCTAAGTTTTATTGAAATAATAGAAAAAGCAAAATTTTAGAACGGAAAAACTTTCGGCGGCTGCAGATTTCGGACAGAAATACTTTCGGACAAATAAAAATCCGACAGTTTTTCCGTCTGAAAGTTGTCGTTGTTAATGTAATAATTTTTAACAGAAACGTTGTCCCCAGAGCCCTTTATCTCTTTTTGATGATTTTAGACGATGAGAAGGGCAAAAGGTGCTGGGATCGAGTTTGCAGAAACGGTAATATAAAGTTGAGAGTAAAGTTGAGATAAAATACTTTAGGATCAGAAATTTTCGCGAGACGGAAAATTCGCAAAGTTTTTGCATTTTCACGGCATACTTATTTCGCGAATTTGAAAAAATCTTGCCAAATAGGAGCTTTAGTGATGGAAAAAAATCCAAAAAATTATGTTTGCGGGAAGAAAAAAGATTTCGCAGATTAAATTTTCGCGAATGCCAAGTTTTCCAACAACGACCCAGAGCCCTTTAATCTCTTTCTGACAATTTTTGACGGCGAGACGTTCTTTTCTGTGAAGGGCGAAAAGTTGCTGGGATCGAGTTCGCAAGTTTTCAATTTATTTTAAAATTTTTGCGTCATTTATTTTCGCGAAAAGGTATAAAAATTTCTGCTGGTGAAAATTTCTGATGCTAAAGTATGTGGTTTCCAGTCAAAAAATGTTAATTTTCAGTAACTGCCCCAATGTGTAGACTGGGGGGGGGGGGGGGGG
>JAUCNQ010101447.1:0-12016 GCA_032352715.1 Bougainvillia muscus | reverse complement strand
TGAATGATAAAACTTGCTTTCTTGCAGAGGTTAGAAATGTGACTGTTAAAGGTAAGTCGCCTATCCAGCGTAATACCGAGCAGCTTTACAGATTCAGAAGTAAAAATAATAATGTTATCTGCAATATTGAGAGATATGTCTGTATTTGGGCAATCTAGAAGCATCATTTGAAATTAATTTCGGTTTTTCACTAACACGATCGAGGAGAACCACGCGCATGCCTTTTCAACTATAGCTTTTAGATGTGTCAGAACATCTTGCAGAGATTCCCCACAAATATATGCAGTGTTGTCATCAGCAAAATTACATAATTCGTCTATAATTAACAGCGAATCGTTTATAAAGACATTAAAAAGCAGAGGGCCAAGAATAGATCCCTGAGGAACGCCAAGAAGAACTTTCAGTATTTGACTAATAATACTATATAAATAAATATACTGAGTATATACGTTAATGTAAAAGCATTGGTCAAATAGCAGAAAGTCTTAAACAAGTATACAGTACCCCAGTTGCTACTTTTATTTTCGCTCTGAAATTTTCAAGAGCCGTTCTTCGATGGTGATGGGAGGTAATGGTGTTAATATCTCAATGTGCAGTCTTTTAATTTTTTTTGCTATGTTCAATGTGTTGTACCACCGTTGATAGCTTTCTCCGAGCATTACTTTACTCAGTCTAAGTTCTTTATCTTTGTGTGCCTTTAAAATACAGCTTATAATTGATTGCCATCCATCTTTTGTTATATCATCGTTCCAACTAAGATCGACTTTCTGCAATAAGGGAAATATTGAAGCCAAAATTATAATCTTACTATCATCTAAATCACACGCTGCAAGTCTTAATGCACTCAGTTTAAGTTCCTTACTTTTGTTTAAGTTGATAATACAAGTTGCAATTGATTCCCACCCACCTTTAGTTATACCACTGTTATTACTTAAATCAACCTTTTCCAACAAGGGAAATATTGAAGACAGAGTTACAGCACTATCATCATTTAAATTACAATTTGTAAGTCTTAGGTCAGTCAGTTTAAGTTCTTTGTTATTGTGTGCCTTAGTAATGTATTTTTTAATTGAAGACCATCCATATGTTTTTAAGTTACCGCTCTGACTTAAATGAACCTTTTGCAACAATGGAAATATTGAAGATAAAATTGTAATGCTAACATTATTTAAATCGCAATGTTCGAGGCTTAGTTCTCTCAGTTCAAGTTCTCCATTTCTGTGTGACTGCATAATACATTTTCTAACTGATTCCCATCCATCTTTTGTTATATCATCGTTCAAACTAAGATCAACTTTTTGCAACAATGGAAATACTGAAGATAAAATTATAATACTATTATCATTTAAACTGCATTTAATCAGATCAAGCACTTTCAATTCAAGACTTTTATTAGTATAAAAGAAAAGAACGGAATCTGTAAATTGCTGCCATCCTATCTTGTTGATGACAATGGTTCTAAATGTAAATTCCTCTATCAGTGGTAAAATTGGAGATAACGCAGCTATGACGTCACCGCTTAGCACGGGTTGTTGCTTGTAAATACCTATTAGGGATATCTTTTTTGTAATTTCTTTTATCGTTTCATTTACGTTGTAATCTAAATATTGATGGCGAGTAGTAGTTTTAACAACTTCCGATAAATTAGTACATTCTTGAACAGGTAAATCTATAAATTTGAAGAATAATCGTATTGCCTTCGTATTTACATGTTTCATGAAGTATAATGCTTTGTAAAAATCAGCTTTATAGTCTAACCAAAATTGCACTTCTCTGTTTGCAAAAAAACTACTGATTGAATGACTTGGTTGTTTATGAAACTCATATACCACCTGTAGCATGAAGTTATTGCTATCACGATCGTTCTCCAGAAGTGTAAGTAATGCCGAAGATTTTGAAGCATCGTCAATATACCTCTCTGTTTTAAGCGCTGAAACAAAACTCGATAAGTATTGGGGACAATTAGAATTTTGATGACATCCAAGCAAACCAACAAATAATAAGCATGCATTTTCCATTTTTAATTGATTTTTGAGTATTTCTACATCAACCGTTCTGTATATATGTATTGCACATAGTAATTCCTGTAGAATTAAATGTCTAAATTGATAAACACATCCATCTTCACAATAATCACATTTCACAAAAATACCAGTTTTTTCCATTTCTGTTAGATATTTGCATTGACTCATCTCTTCTTCTTTAAAAATTATTCTTCCTTCATCCATAGATTTATAAGCAAACTTAGCCAAGTCTTTAACAACCTCCATTAACTCGGTATCTTTACACATTTCACTCAATGAATAGTTTAACTTTTTCATAAAATCTCTTAAATGAACTAAAAAGAGTGCTACATTTAACTTAGTCGGGGTATTTAACTGTTCTAAAGTCTTTTCTTGATCATACACGCTGCATATTGTATAAGCATACGCTGGAATACACATGAACGACTTTAACCTGAAATTATCTTTCAAAGTTTGTGGTAAAGAGTCTTTGCTTGCATTGATTGTAAAATTGAACTTTTTGATGTAGGTAGTTATTCCTTCCTGATTAAAGCCGGTAACCTCAACACGTTTCCCTTTTGAGTATAATTTATCCAGACTAGGACCAATTTCTTCACAAGCTCTTGGTCTACCACATATTAATATATTCCAGCCTGGTAAAACTAAATTCAGTAAATCATATAGAGCATTTGCAGGAGATTCTCCGACTATATTTTCATTCATAATCTTTTTTAAATTATCAAAGAATACATATTCATCGATACCATCTATGATTATTAAGACGTTTTTCTTTGATAAATGCTTTAAAGCCTTGTTATCAAACAGATTGGAATACCGCCAACACAAAATATCTTTCCATGAATTTAAATGTGGCATAACATTTAATTCTCTACAGTCTATTTTTACCACAAGGTCAAAATCATTTAAACATCTCCCCATAGACCAATCGTAAACTAAAGAGTTAAGAAGAGATGTCTTTCCAATTCCAGCAATACCTCTCACCAAAACACATTTATCAGAGAGGTTAATAATTTTATCACGTTCCAACTTTGTTGTTTTAGTAAGATTTCTTCGCTGGAAATGCTCTAAATCAAAGTCCTCTGGTTTTTCCCATTCACCAACTACTAGTTCAACAAATAAATCCATTCTTCCCACTATTCTACGTGTCGGGCCATTTTCTGTCTTGATTGGTTCTTCTTGTGTCCAGTCTCGAAATCTGTCTGACATTTGTTTTTTGTATGTTGTAACTAAGTCGTTGAAGTCGTAATCTCCTAAAATTGTAATGTAAAACTTATTTAGTAAATTTCATTGCATCATTTTCAAACGCAATTAACAATTCACAATCTTAGTTTTTCAAATTCCCCGACATTATGCATGATATTAACGTAATCGCTAATGATGACATTAACGTCATCGTTAATGGTCTATACAGCAGTTGGTACGTAGATGAAATACTGAATCTTAATCTGTTAAAAAATCTTTCATAGGCCAATTCATAACTAGAAAACAATCAATTCGGATTGATTAAATTCGTATTTTTTGTCGCATTTGGCTAACAAGTATTTAAACTGCGTTTGAACAACTGGGTGTAGAAGTATTTATTAGGAATAGAGAACATTGTAAATGACCGACCGATGTCACGGTTAAGATCTATACATAACGCCCCTCGCAAGTATACTCCAAGGCTAATTTTGAAAACCAGTTACTAACATCCACTTTCGAATAAATGCCAAGAGCTTTTAAGAAAAACTAACTAACTGCTCATAGCATGTTATTTGATTCACAGAGGATATGAATATGACATTATTTAAATTTTGGAAGTAAGGAAATTTTGAACTATCACTCTTTGTAAGCGTACATACTCATCCAAGTTATTCTTTTTGTATTCAGTTCATTAACAATCATATCTGCGATCGCGCAACTCTTGGGGTAACAACGGTACATTCTGAGAACAACATTCCTGTATCTTTTTCCAGTTACTCTATTTTCGACCATATATTGGGAGTCTTATTTTAGGTATTATAGCAATACCTTTGACAATAAATATGGCCCATTTTGCTGTTCGTCCTTACGTAATCTGCGTTGTAAATAACAATGGTGTGTTTGTCATGTCGAGCGTATCCCTATCAAAGAATTTGGAAGAACCACCGTTTATAATATGCAACTTTTACAAAAGCTCTGCCGTAGAAGTCCGATCGTAGGCGCTTGTACAGTTTCTACTTTCGATTGTTTAAAGAATGTTATGGGATGTTTGGCTTTTGAAACCACGGTTATATGAATTGGATATTTTCAAATGTCATATCAGTAATGAACGGTTGCAAAGCGTATGTAAGCAAAACATTTACTAGAATCAAACCTCAATATTGCACCCAAGGTTATTTTTGTCTCTAGATGTACCTAAAAAACACCCTGATTGCGATGTTGAAATAAATCTTTAAGTAAGTCTTTATGATTTATATCCACGGAACGATGTTGTTATTGGCATCTTGCGAAATTAATTCACGTAAGAAGACCTTTAGTGATTGAGCCAGAGAAGAAGAAATGTTATGCACTCGCCTAACAATACCTTCAAAAAAAAAATAGGTAGTCTCGTTTTGGACCGGCTCTTTCAAACAATCAAAAATCAATTAACGGCCCTAGCTACAAAATCTTGCCCTATTCTACCTCAGCGGCAACACATTAAGATCCTAACTGTGGGGTCCCTGGTTCAAACCCAGGTCAAGGATCTTCTCAATGCCGCGTCTCCGGAAGTACTGCGTTCAGCCGGTTCCTATGTAAAGTGGAGCTTGCCATGTTTTAGATTAATAGAGTTGGGAGGCGAGCGTTAAGGCTTATTCATAGCCTTGGGAGATGTAAAATAATTGAAAAAGGGCTCTGACTTCAAAACTCTTCATGAGTAAGTATCTATACGCATACCTTATCGGGGAAAAAATACTAGGGGAAAAGTGATTTAGGGCTTGCTGACCAAATTTCCCCGGCTTTTATTTTAACCCGACACTAAATAGTAATTTCTGTAAAAGAGGAAAATATTGACCAAATAAAGGGCTTGTTTAAAATGTTACCCTGTTTTTACATTAACCCGTTTTTTTTCCCCGGTAAGGTATTTAATATCAAAAGGTATCGATTCAAGACTTTTTAAAGCCGAATCTCGACTCAAGAAGTCCATAATCATAGTTATCAAATATGCACTCCATGGTAGACGTTTGTTGTTTGTAGTTGGTTGTCTGACCGAGCGGACTAAAGTGTTGAATTCCAATGACATCTTTGCAGGTTCAATTCCCGCTATTGTCGTAATTGCAATTGGAGCTTTTAATAGATACTAGAACCGAAACAAGACTCCGATTCTGTATAAATAAACGGAAATGAAAATAAAACAAAGCAAAATATTTTCATCGCTTTCTTGGTTCTTAACCCTATTTTACACGGGCCGTTCGCCCTCACCTATTTCACACCGGGGAGGGGATATGTCCCCCCCGTATCTAATTTCTGATTGGATGGGCCAACTTTGACGAAACGTTGCACAAATATACATTGGACCAAGAGGATTTATAAAATCATACCCAATATACGAAAGTGAAGTGACATTTTCGCTTACGTCAGTATAGTTAATGACCGCTTAAAAACTTTTTGACGTCTTTGTGACGTCCTCATATCAAACATTCTAAAATATCAGAGGGGGTGGGGCGTATTTTCCCCCTCCCTCCGTGTAAAATAGGGTTAAATGGACCCATCAGTCACTGATGGGTCCATTTAATAGTGGAATCGGATTCGGTGTACGTGATTTATTTGACCTCCCGGCTGGTGTTTCCGCCGATTATCTATTTTCCAGATACAAAAATGATTATTTTTGAATTCATTGTTGTCACGAATTATGAAGTCATCGGAAATTCCGATTTGTTTCTTCATGATCCTCTGAGTAGGTATAAATTCCTCCACGTTACTAATATTATTTGTATAATTTACCATTTCATTTGTTTTACTACAATTACGATTCATACAAATTTAGGTGCAAAATATTATACGAATTCTGATAATGAAATACTGACACTACATAAAAAGGCATATCGTCGAATTTTACCATGCAATGTTCATGTTTTGAGTATAACTCAAAAACAAATACTAATTGTTAACATAACGTTTCTCGCATTTCGATATGAATTAATACTAGTTTTTTCTTAAACACACTTTGTGAAGAGTTTCATCCAGTGCCTCAAGCCGCTGTGATTACCAATTATTGTTTGATTAATGCTACTTCTGTGGCAGAAATAAAACAATGATCGGTAATCACTTACATCTTCGCCACTTAATGAGTTAATATGATATAATATAAATGTAAACATATTACTTTCCATTGGTTTTATTTATGTCATAAATAGTAATCATGATCAACTTGAATGAAGCTATTAATTTGCTGGCAAATATATTAAAATAATTTTGGGAAAAACTAAGCATATTAAATCCAAATTTAAAAAAAAAAAGATATTGGAACTTTGAATAGGGAAACCTAACGGTAGCAAAACTAGGTTTGTTAAATTTTATTTCCGTTATGGATGGTAATAAGTCAATGTAACCTGATGATGTAGATAACTACGAAAAGCTTCGTTATATTTTTAACAAAATATTTTTAACAAATTGTGTTTTTATTTTATATATACATACTTATGGCAGATATTATTTTAATGTATAGGCGCAATTCTTTCTTTTCTTTGTAATTAAGAATAACTGACGTTAAGCCTACGTATTTTGCTAAAAACAGGCTAAAACGTGTCCTGAATACAATATAGCTACATAGTGCAATTATGCAATTATGCAATTCTGGGACTAGTTTAAGTCATATCATTGATAGCTTAATAGATCCCTAAACTATTTAAACTACAATCTTGGTCAAATAATTGTGAACTTAGAGTTGCGAAAATAACAAATGAAGGACCACAGGCTTAACGTTTTTGTTCTTAATGATTAAAAAGACGGTTTTCTTATAGTTTGCTGATCAACTTGCATGATCATTGTAGACTTAGGACTTTAGATCTTTAGTTTTGAGTTTTGAGTTCTTCGTGGTGTCTGGTGTCAACCAGGCCTCAATGCGCCTTATCATCAATAGCTCTATTCTCTGGCATTATTTGGCTACTAGCCATCAAAAACGACACTAGGGAAATCGTATTTTCTTCAAAATTACAAGATAACTAGCCTATATTGGGAGGATTGGTTCGATAAAGGGGTGACAGTCAGACATTTAACGATTCTGATGTGCTACTTTGTCAACGGAATTGCAGCAATTCCACAGCAGTCCAGAAAAACCGAAAGTCTACATAATTTTTGATCAGGATTGGATGTTAAATGAAACACCTCAGTATAGACATATTACATTGTGATTTGTTGTTAAACTGATTTCTTCAGTGTCCGTATTGGCACCTAATACATAAAAAATGGATGCTATGTTTCATTTTAAAAAGTGATGTCAAGACCACGAGTGTGTAATTATGCAAGATGAAACAAAACCGTCTGCAGCTTATTTAAAGTAACATAAATTAAATTTGTAGATTTTAGCAAAATTTTATCGAATTACTGTAGCCTATTTCAATATAAATGACAGCTAATTAGAACAAACTGGAACATAACTTACCCTTAGTGATAACCCGTTCTTTCTCTATCAATACTACCACATCGTCGTATCGTTTCAATGTTACCAGACAACGTCTAAGGTCATTCCAAGTGACTTGGTCATTTAAACTATGAAATGCTTGCATCATTAATTGTTTGCGTTTTCCGAATAATCTTTTGGAAAATGATTGCGTCTGATTAGCACCAAGCATACGACTGAGACTTTTCCAATCTTTTCCTATATTTGCTGCAACAATTTCAAGCACATTCAATACTACCAAATCATCGGAATCTATAATAATAGGAAAACTGAAATAAATTTAATAGCAGGTAGGCACAGATTTTTAAAACACGCTTTAACCTACTCTGAGCAGGCTAAACAGTAATGAGTAATTCAAAGACATACAATAACGCTTGCTTAACGACCCAGATCATACATTGCATCTTCAGGAAGACCTTTTTTAGACGTTAAGCGAGTTTCTCCTACGAAAAGTTAAATAAAACAACTATGAAGAAGAAGGACAGATGGCAAATGTAGTAAAAGGAAATATATATGCAAGTGCTCTGACGAAAGGTTATGCAGAAAATGAACGTAATTGGGCTGCACCAGTAAATGGTGACATTCAAAGATTTACGCTGGAAGCCAAGAATGAGAAATAACCAGAAGAAAGAGAACGTTTTGACCACTCGTAGGTCTTCTATATCTGTCGTTGTCTAGTAGTTATCTGACGTAAATAAATAAAAACACCAAAAAAACTTCCTTGAGTATGTTCTTACCGACTGTTTCTTTGTTGTATGATATTGTCTCTCTAACCGTTCTCAGATCACCCTTTAATTCAATATGGTCCACTCTGATAGTGTTAATGTTCTCTTTCATATCTCTTTGTTCATTATTCATTAAATCCAAGTCAGCTCGAAACTCTTTCATAGCTTGGCCTATTTGAGCGATGAAGTTATCCAACTTTATGGTTATACCTTTTAAGTCGTCGTTTAAGTCATGAAGTTCTTTGAAACATTGATCCATGTTAATTTCAAAGTTAATTTCTTCCACTAGACAGCGTATTGCCCCAATTTTTTGTTCAAGTCTTTCTCGTCCTTCCTTTAGTTCTTGTTCAGACGTTTCTATTTCTAGATTGTGTAGCTTCTGTATTACAGCGTGTTGATTGTGTTGCTTCTGTATATCAGCGTGTTGATTGTGTATCTTTTGTATTTCAGCGTTTTGGTCTTGTGTTGTTACTTTTAAATCGTTAATTTTATCGTTGCATAGGTCTAATTGTGCTTTAAACCATGTGGTATATGTATCTATAATTGGTTCACTATCTAAAATTACAGTCTGATATTCAATAACGTTACCTTGGTATTTCAAACCTGTACCTATATCAGTAAGTTCATTCCAAAATGTAGTTTCTTCAACAGGAGTCATTTCTGTTATTGACCCAAAATGGAATAAAAAATTTCTAAACACTAGCGCTTTAATTACAAATCCAAGAATTGTTTTATCGTTTACATGTAAATTTTCCTTTTTAAGTTTTCCATTTAGAGTCTTTATACCGTTCAAGTTTTTAATAAGTACACCAAGTAGTGTGATGTCGAATTTACTCGAATCTGTTGCCATACTAGTAGGAAAGAGTAAATCCCATTGATCCTGTTTGAGAATGTTTCTACGTAAAAGGTCCCGCAACGTTGTTTCAACTCGTTTAAGGTCATTATATAACGTCATAGGGTCCCTACTAAATCCTATGTGAGGTAGTGGTTCATTTTGAAACTCATTATCTTTGTGGAAAATAGCCAATAAACATTCTCGGATAATGTTTGTTGCACCAACAACTAAATGAAGCCATGGTTGGCTGTCCTTTACAGTAACATTTACTTTTGACAGGACCATCCTAAAAGAAGAGAGGAATGTCACTGCATGAAAAACGACGCTGTTTAATTAAGAAACCAGAAAGAATTGAGACAACTGTAGGTTTTAAGTAACTAAATAGCACTTTATGTCTTGTATCTATTAATGATGGCTTTCTTATGACAATCTGAAATATCTATAGTGATATGCGCTGATACTTATGGGGGCTGAATAAAAATCTCGTGCAGAATTAAAAGCATATGTAGACAGTGAAGGAATCTCATCGTTATCGTGTAATGATTTTTCTTACCCCTTCCTGGACTGCTGCAAGAACTTATTTCCCATTTGACCCCCCCCCATCCCCTTTCTAACTTCTGTCAGCGTAATTTTTAGAAGTTACAATTTTGCACACTTATAGTACTCAATAAGTACTTCTTAACCCCTTGAGTACAACGTCACCTCAAAACAATGTTGAGCCACCACAGATGTATATATACGTCTAATTGCAGTTGTCTGTCGCCACCGCAGATGCGTAAACTTGACCGTTTTGGACGTATATATACGTCCTTAGTGGTCCCGTTAAAACAAATCTGAAAAGCACGGTGCTTTAAAGGGATTTATTTTGCGTGGGGCTGGTACTCAAAGGGTTAAAACATGAACCGTCTTTATGCTGACGTAAGCAGTTTTTACTGACATCAGCAATATTTATCGGAAGCTTCCAGAAAGTAAAAGTGCTAGAAATGACGAAATGACTGTATATGACATAATGCAAACAGAGACTTATAATGTAAATTATAATATAAATAATGTAAAACAACTTTGAGCAGGAAGTGTACATGCCAAGTTTTAATGTCTAAAGTCATCGCGACTTGGAGTTATACTTGGTCAAGCTTTGTAAGGATTTGACAGTAATTAACCGTAATTTTGATAGATGGTCTTTACTAATGACGTATAATTTCTGTTGTGTAAATGGTATGACCTCGAACCTTCACCAAAACATGCATAAGGGATGTATGCTAAAAGTGACACAGTATTAAGTGTTTAAACATAACGCTTCGAAAGTTATTACCGATTTTTAAAACTGGTTAGTTTAATTTTAATAACACTTACTTTTCCGCAAATTTTCATTGAATTCTTATGTTTACCTCAGCAGTTATTGGCTACCTCTTCCCACCCCCAATAGTTACACCCCCAATAGTTACAGCCAAATCCTTATAAAATGAAATATAAAATATCTTTTTACTAAATGCATCGTTGTAATTGCAACTTGGCACATTTTCTTTAATCTTTCAATCATGATTTAGTTCAATGACATCTGTTTTGGGTTTTTTGCTTCCTTTTATTGCCCAGAATGAAAATTTCCCGATTGATTTTTATGCTTTTTGAATTTTAAGGATTTTTGCGGATGTATTTAAAGGTTATGTGAGTATCGACATCAATAGTATTTGTTTAATGTACTCCTGCTAAGCAATATCTGTGCAAGGTTTTATGGGGATTATACCTGTACTTTAGAAGGAAAGAAGGGGGTCTTTTTTACCAACACCCTCTTCCTCTTCCATGAAGGATAGGAGTTTAGAAAATCACCATGCCATATAGCGTTTACAGTAAGATTTGATGATGTCAAGACTTCATTTTACTATGCTAACAAAGTTAACGCATGTTATACCCAACCTTGGTGTAGTCAACCCTATTTCACTCGGGCTCTTTGGCATTCCCCATTTCACTCTGGGAGGGCACCTATGCTGACGTCAGCATAAATAATGAAGTATGAAAAAAAGTTTACATTTGTGAAAATAACGTCAAAATGACGAATTGCAGTAATACCGTCACGTTTACAACAGCTTGACGTCTTTTCTTATCATACATTTCACCCGCCTGCCAACGGAATGTTTCAATAAAATTTTGAATACTTGGTAATTAGCAAATTAAACTGAAATTCACAAAAACCCAAGGAATACAGGAAATCACAAGATGAGTTATACTAAAGCTAAGTAGAAAGTGGTGGGTGTATTTGTGTATTTACTGTAGCCATTAAGTAATAATCGAATTTCCAGTGTCAAATAATAACATTCTTCATTTCTTGTTGCCTGACTATCCAAGCAAAT
Organism: Bougainvillia muscus; assembly: GCA_032352715.1. Taxonomy (NCBI): domain Eukaryota; kingdom Metazoa; phylum Cnidaria; class Hydrozoa; order Anthoathecata; family Bougainvilliidae; genus Bougainvillia; species Bougainvillia muscus. Next base: position 464 of record JAUCNQ010101447.1, on the reverse strand, counting down.
GGTCTCTAATTTTGTGAAATTTATTTTATAAAAGTACTGTATCACCGCCTTAGCTAGTGAGCTATCAACCCCTATAAGTCGATTTACAATTATGTGCAAAAGTGTTCCAAAAATAACGATTTCAGAACCACAAGTTTAACTTCATTGATTCATTAACTTCAACGATCTAAAAGACAGTTTTCTTTGAGCTTGCTTGATCAAGTTGCATGATCACGGTATACTTAGGAATGTAGATGATTAGCTATACGTTGGTTTGTATATTTGAGGTGTGTATGCAACCAAGGCTTGATGTGCTCTATCGTCAAAAACTCGATTTTTAACCATTATATAGATATAAGGCTCCAAATCAGACACAAAACCTTATCAGTTTTACTTCAAAATCATAGGATACAGTGGCGGATCTAGTCCTAGTCAGAGCATTACGATGGTGTATAATTACTGTTAATTCTTAATTATATTATGTA